>WBMZ01009658.1:0-55923 GCA_013400975.1 Atrichornis clamosus | reverse complement strand
GCTGAGCATCCCCAGAGTGCTGAGCATCCCCAGAGTGCTGAGCATCCCAAGAGTGCTGAGCATCCCCAGTGCTGAGCATCCCAAGAGTGCTGAGCATGGCCTTTCTGTTCACCTCTGCCTTTTTTCCACACACCTTGCAAGGCTCTCTGTGAGGCTGGCAGGGTTTCTGCGCTCAGTAGCTGATCACAGGCTCTGTGCAGTCTCCTGTCAAACCGTGCTGGGCTCACGTGCTGGGTGATGCCTGCCTCGACCAACCCTGCCTGATCCCACGATTTCTCAGCTTTATTGTGTAAAAGAGTCTTTGCCCTTTCCAGCAGTAAGGTCCTTTAATAAAAGAAGCAGCTGGAGCTGTTCCTGCCTTGTAAAAGGGAGAGTAACTCTGTGTTGTCACTGGAGCACAGATGGATCTGCCTCAAAGTAGAGAGTGCTTCTCCAGAAATCCTTGGTTTGTTATTGCTGGGCTTGATTTGTTATTGATTTTTCTAAGATTTTTCTCTCAAGAACCAGTCTGACTAAAAGTATCTTCTGCTGGGTTTGACCATAGCTTTGTTATCCTGCTCCATCTTTCCAAGAACATTCAGGCAGTGCTGAGTGCCACTTCTCTCTGCTCTCTGGAAGTGGAAACCATTACATTTTTTAGTTGCACTGGTGCTGAGAAGAGCTGTGATTTCTAGGAAGGGATCCTGTGCCTGCCCTGGCGTGTTTCATGGCTCAGCACCGAGTGAGCCGCGCTCTGCAGCACTCAGAGCCTGGGATTGGTTTTTTTTGCAGGGATTTACTTTCTGTAATCTGATCATTCAGGTTGTTCACAAAGACAACTTGATTTTTCAATACGTGATCTGCTTTCTCCACGGCCCATCAAGGCTTCCTGCACAATGAGTTGGCTCTTTGTTGCTGATTCCTGAGGAATTCTTACCAAACAGTGCACAGGCTTAGAAAACCTCTTTCCTGGCTGCAGCTCCGTGGCTGCTTTAGGATGCCCACCCTTGGCAGCTCAGGGAATGTTTAAGGCTGATGCATCTTCGAGTGTTGTTTTTCTCTTTATGCCCTATGCCCACAACATTGAACATTTCCTTTCCTTCAGCCCTGGAGGCTGCTCTCCAAGCTGGAAGCACAGGGACTGCTTGAGCAGGGCCTCCCTATCACCAGAATCTGCTTATCTGCAGCTCAAAGGAAATTCTGCTTGGCTGATGTGTTCCAGCTCCGGAGGAAAGGATGAAATGCCTCCTGCCTGCACAGCAGAGCCTCCTGCACCAGGGGCCGTGAGCTGCTCCCCAGGAACGGCGTCTGTGAAAACAATCAGGGGCTCTCTCTCTTTTCACGGGGCCAAAGCCATCCCAGCACCACGGGACTCACCCGAGGCCCTCAGGGCAAAAGTTCCAGGATTTCGGTGCTTCAGAGAGAGGGAGTCGAGAGACCCGATAAACATTTACATGGGAAGAAACGTCTCAAAACTGAAACATCAAATAAAATCCCGTCAAGTGAAATACGATCACAAGGGCTGGATTAAGCCACTAGAAAGTCTGGGCAGGTTTAAGAGCTTGCTTGTGTGGAAAAGGGGGGGTTTGGTATTTTCAAGTGTTTCTACAGCACCTCAGGCATTCCCCAGGGCCTGGAGCGTGCCCTTGATGCTAAAAATAAACCACTCAGGAAGGCTGCGACAGCCTGCTCAGGGCTTCAGGTGCTCTGAGCTGAAAAAGAGGAAAAAAAGCCACAAGAAGAGAATGGATGAGGCTGTTAGACATGCCTGGGTGAGAAATGGCCACCTCCAGCTCCTCTTGACAGAGCAGTGAGCAGGGAGCTGTCATCTCACTGGGGGAAAATTATAGTTTATATAAAACAACTTCACCTCTGTCACTTCATTTCCTGAAAGCTGATGGAGGAAGACTCAGAATTAGGGAGAAAGAGAGTTTGTTTTCCCTTTTCAGAAGACACTGCATGTTTTTAATCTCCCCCTTTTTTGTGCGTGTGTTTAGATAAAAGTTAGGACACAAAGACTTTGCTGGGTTGGTGCCAAGTTAAAGCTCAAGAAAACAAACTTCAACCTTCAAGGCTGAGAGGTTCAGTGGGTCGTCAAACCCAGTCCTGCTTGCACAGGAAATCACATCATGTAATCTCTTGTTTGTGACTTTGGCAAAGGATAAAATCCCTCTCAGAAGGGAGTGCTGCCATCTCGGAGAGCGACAGCCCAAGAGAAACACAGCATTTGAGGGAACAGGGACTTTTCAGGATCTCTTTGCAAAAATATCCAGGCTCCATCCCTGGTTGGGAGAGCAATTATTTATTTCATGGCACTTTAAATTACCTCCTTTTCCAAACTGTCTAGAGAAGCCTCCATCAGTGGAGGTGAGAAGAAAACATTCTCCTGCCCAGTCAAGGACCAGTTACATCATTCCTGATCCAAAAACACACTTTTCTTCTACCCTTTCACTTGCCAAGGAAACCACTGAACATTCTCCTCTGTGTAGGGCTTGTTGCAGTCCTGGATCCACTCTGGAGTGATTTTATCCCCAGTGTTTCTTTAGCTTTCTCATGTACCATGTGGAACAGTATCAAAAGCCATAAAACCATATTTGCAGCCTGTTCTGGGAGCACAGCACTCAGAACATCATTGTAGGTGTAAATTACCTAAACTGTCTTTGCTTGGGATGGTTGGATCTTGCCCAATTAGTGCTGCAGTTTCTCATTCTCTTTGGTGCTCTCCTCTAGGTGCTGGCACACAATGTGTTTAAGTGATGGTTCCACTGTTTTCCCAGATCCCAACACATAATTCTCTCTGGATCTTCAGTTTCCAGTTTAAGAGAAACCTTTGGCATTTTCCTTAACAATTTTCTGTCGTCTCTGGGTTAGTGAAAGTTCCCTTCTTGGCTTTCTTGCACCTGTTGAGTGAATTTAATCTTGCCCTGACCACCTGGAAGAGTACAGTGAATGCCAGTGCATCTCCAGCCTGTTTTTCCCTTACACTGAGATTTCTTTCCTCCTTATCACCCATGTCAATTATAATCCTTATCGGATCAATCACCCTTTGAAGTTTTGACACATTTCAGCCTTCTTGGCATTACCCTCCATTGGCTTCTTCTCTGGGGAAAGACTGAGAATCATGTAATTAATCACAGAATTAATGAGGTTGGAAAAGGCCTTTGAGGTCACCAAGTCCGTTAACATCCTCCCTTGCGTTAAGGGTGTCTGAATTCAGCAACAGGTACTGCTCCAAGCACAAAGGGTGGGGCAGTAGGAGCCATTTCCAGCCTTTCACACAGAATCACAGAATTATGGAGGTTGGAAAAGCCCTCCCAGATCAAGTCCCATCCCCACCTTGTCACCAGCCCAGAGCCCCGAGTGCCACATCGAGGTGTTCCCTGGACACCTCCAGGGATGGGGACTCCAAACATCCCTGGGCAGCCCCTTCCACTGGCCTGACCAACTTTCTGTGAAGAAATTTTTCCTGAACTTTTACTGCCTTTTTATGAACTGTCCTTTTTGAATTTCCTGATCTTTCACTGCCTGCACTACTTGGTCTTGGATGTGGCGAAGGCTACAGCCCCTCACGGGCAGGAGCTGGGTCAAAGGAGAGAGTTAAGAGCTCTCAACACCTGAGCTCCTGCACGTGCTCAGGGCCGGGGTTTCGCTGCTCTCCCTGCCCCAGATCAGCCCCCGGTGCTCTGGAGCTTCCCAGGCTGGCTGAGCAGCAAAGGCTCTGGGCTTATCGCCCCATCAGAGCAGTTGGAAGACAGTTGAGTGTCTCTCTGGGTGCTGATAGCAGGGAAGGCTTTGCTCTGAGATAAGCCACCCTCCCTGAGGAGCCAGGGGAGGCCGTTGGTGTCACAGAGCCTCCCAGCCCGTCCAGGCACACCCTGGGGACGTGGGGATGGTGAGGAGCCCGGGCTGGGGGTGAGGGCAGTTAACTGAACCCCTCACTATCAGCTGCTTTCCTCCCCCTGGAATTGTTTCTCTCTTGTTGGTCAAACCTTCACCGTGAGCTCCCGGCCTCGCCCAGCTGTAAACAGTCGAACCCTCGTATCTTTGGACATGGACTAATTCAGGGGAGAAAGGCAATTCAGGAAGGTATTTCAGCCTGAGGTTTTGAAATGAGTAACAGCTCCCTTTTCTGCTTGAGCAGCTGCCCAGCTCTCGCTGCAGGTTCCAGGAGAGTTTTGTGAGCATCCCTTGTCCAGGCTGGGGGAACCAGGAGTGTCTGGAGTGCAGCTCTTCCCTGCCAGCTCCAGCCAGAGCTCCCTGCGTCGTCCCACGGCAGCAAATTCAGGCTCTGGTGGTTACAATGCTCAGGTACGAGCAAAGCAGAATGGCCAGGCCACCTTTATCTGGAGGAATCAGTAGATCCAATTCCCAGGATCAGGTAATTGGGTGAGGAAGAAATCTGGGTGTGCACAGAGGCTTCTCCCTGCTGCACCTTCAAAGCATTTGAAAACAAGGAGGGCAGATATCATGGTGAGGCAACAATGTTGGTTTCACAGTTTCTGTATATATTATGTAAAAAAAATATTTCCATTTTCATTTTAAGCACTACCCAGTCATTTTCTTGGGCTCTGCTCAGCTCAACTGAGAAAGATGAACACCCTCCCCAGGCAGCACAAGCTCTCTAATGCCCTGTTCTGGTTTCCCTCCCTGTTTACACCCAAGGGAAACAACCACATTCCCAAATACAGATATTTTCATCCAAATAAAGGGGCGGGGTTTGGAATATTGTTAGAAAGCAGTCCAGCTGCGAGGCAGAAATCTAAAAGTGGTGCAAAAGCATCGCTCTTATTCACAGGCCGGGGAGAGAACAGCACTGAACGCCCCAGTGGTGTCATCCGTGGAAATCCTCTGCCCTCTGCTGGCACCGAGTCCTGCAGCAACGCCTGTGCTTGGAAGTGATTGTCGGGTAACAGACAGGAGGGGAAAATGGGCATCTTTGAAGTACAGAAGCCCTTTTCTAGGAGAAACATTGCCTGTTTTGGTGTAGTCAAAAATACTGAGGCTGCAGAATGGTTTGCATTGGAACAGACCTAAAAAATCCCATCCAGTGCCACCCCCTGCCATGGGCAGGGACACTTTCCACTATCCCAGGCTGTGCCAAGCACCATCCCACCTGGGCTTGGACACTTCTAGGGACCCAGGGGCAGCCACAGCTTCTCTGGGTGACCTGTGCCACAGCCTCCTCACCTTTATAGTGAAGGATTCTCTGCCTCTCCTCAGGTTTCTGAGCAGGTGGAGACCACAGGCTTTGGGCCAGGGGTTTGTACAGTGACCAAAGCTATGAATTAAACACCTCTGTGCAAGTATCAATACACTGGTCCAACCCTGCATTTGCCACCTTCCTTCCCTGGAGGAGTTTGTGCACCCACCTGCAGAGCTGTCCCTGGAGCAGGGAACACCCAACAGCAGCACTGGAGAAGCACGGCCAGGAGTAGCTGAGCCCATAGGAGCTGAAAAGGTGCGATAGCAACTGTAACGTAAAGTGAAAACACCTTTTTATTGCCTGTCTTCTTGCTCACAGAAGCCTCACCTGTACTTGAATGTCAGTAAGGAAGTTACAGACAATTAACAGAGAAAGAATTCAGACATTCAGCCAGGATTTGAACTTTGTCAGGGAAATCCTGCGGCTGCACCTCAAAGTGTTTTTTTGTTCTGACCTTTGCTGCTCAGCTGAAGCTTTTTGGAGCTTCCCAATCCTGCAGGCACCTTTTCCAGAACAGCATTTCCAGGTTCTGTCTTTCCTGCTCCATGTTACAGCTCACTTTGGTGCTTCAGAGCCCCTTCACTGTGGCCCAGAATCAGTGGAAGTTCTTCCTTATCCCACCCAATAAAGGCCTCCAAGCCTGCTGGTCTGTTTGCATTTCCTGATCAGGTCGTTTGATCTTATAAAGATTATTTATTCCTACAGACCACACACAGATTATCACCAATACAACAACTGCCAAGGTGAAGGATGAGAACAAAGCCCAGCTGGACAGTCTTGCCCAGGAGCAGCAGGTAACAGGACAGACTGCAGAGGAGAAGAGCAGATCCACTTCCAAGGCATGAAGAGAGGGTGAGAGACCCAAACTGGTTTGAGTCCTCTCCATTCCCAAGCAGGCAGCAGAGGAACTTTATAACAAACAGGTGTTTTTCTGGGCAAATAAACCAGGATTTCCTTTCAATCAGCTCAGAATTCGATCAGTATTATTTGATGTAACAGAATGTTTTGAAGCTAAGGACTGTTTTCAAACCATCAACAAAAATATTTGTATTTTCTTTTCCTTTGCATCTTATTGCAGCTCTTTTGCTTTTCCTTCCCACCGTTTATCTTTCAGAACACCAAGTCTTGCCTGCACTTCCTGTTTGGCTGCTGGTTGGTAGTTTTCTCATTTGCTGTTATTTTTGACTTCCATCCAAGCTTTGTATGATATTAATAGCTGTTCCACAGAACCGTAATCATCCTCAAACCAGCCCTAATATTAGCAGAAGTAGCCAAGAACTGTTGTCAAGGCCTGGGGGATTTGAGCTGCGAAATTTCTCCTCCATCCTGCCAGTTCTGCCCCAGCCCAGGGAGCCAAAACATCCACCCAGCACCCAACTCACACAGCCCCATCCTGGCCACCACAGGCAACAGAGCAGCAGCTCTGGTCAAGCCAAAACGCACAGAAAGATGCTGAAAGAAGACACTGATGTGAGGATTCAAGAATTAGACATTATTGGTCGTCTAATTAATGCTTCAGCCTAATCAAGATAGAGCAATCACTCATTGTTCATCCCGCAGTGCTAACACTAATGGCCAAATCACTCATTTTCTATTAAAGGTTGCCAGTAATAGAAAAAAATAAAGACAGAAGATAAAAGCATCTACCCCACTCCTCCAGCAGTAAATTCTCCTCCTTCCTTTGCGCTGCTGCAGTGACTCATCAGCATCCTGAGGGGGAAAATAGCAAGAGGTTTTTTCTTTTTTGCTGGGAGGAATATGATTCTAAGGCTGGTGGTTTCTTCCTTCTCTGTTTAGTTACTTCAGGCTATTTTTTTTTAAAGTATTTTCTGCTACTCTCTCTACTGGAATCTTTCTTCCCAGAGCTGCAATCCCATGTTACGCCCAGATATACTGTGTCTCCTGCATTTTACCTATATTTTTTCTGTCACTTTGACTGGTTTCTGTCACCTGCCAAAACCTCTACGGTCAGCAATGGATCCCTGGTGAGTTGCTGATACTCCTGGGGCCATCCCGTGCTCAGCATCCTGTGCTCTGTCAGCGCTGCCTGTTCCTTAAGGAAGTACTTGGGATTAATCCCAGGTACACCACTGAACCTCACACACAACCATGTAAATGCAATTGCCATCCCCTTTTTGGGGGCAGTTGCTGTTACAGGCAAACAAGATGAACTCCAGCAGAGCTGCCAGAGCAGGCCCAGATGAGCCCCAGAGACAAGGTCCTGCAGAGTCACACAGAGCCTTTGGCTCCTCACTGATAGCGGTGACGCCGCATTTCTGTTCTGCAGCCCGGGATCCTCCAACATCTCACACCAGTTACTTCCTAAAGGCTGGAACACCAGTCCTTTTCAGCAGGGAGGTCTCCAGGGGCGAGTTCAGACCCTGCTGCTCTGACCACAGGGTTCCCTTTCTTGTCTATCCAGACCCCAGTGCCATTTGATGAAGGGGAGGTGGTAACTTCAAGACAAGAAGAGGATACTTTTTCTGGTTTAAGCTCTTCCCTTTCAGTTTCATTTCATCCTGGACAAGTGGTTTAGTCAGACTCCACCCAGAAGGAAAGAGTTTCCCACAGATTACAGACTGTCCTGCCCAGGGTCTGCTGCAGTGTGGAAGAGGCGCAGCCAAGCTATCGTCCCTCGACGGTGACACTTCGCCCACAGCAAAAATGAGGTGAGTGCACGGCATCTGTTCTTGTCACAGCTCCCAAAGTGAGAGGGTGAGGGACAAGGCTCAGCACAACATCCTTGCTCAGAATCTCACCATGGTTCAGGTTGGAAAGGTCCTCTGAAGGTCACTTTGTCCAAGGCTCTGCTCAAGCAGGGCCACTCATGACTGCATCCAGACAGCTCTGGAGTCTCTCCAAGGATGGAGACTCCACAACCTCTCCAGGAAACCTGTGCAAGTTTCCTGATATCCAGATGGAGCTTCCTGAGCTTTGTGCCCTTCTTGCCCTGGCACTGGGCACCACTGAAACAGCCTGGCACTTCTTTGTACCCTCCCTTCAGGTATTTCTACAGCTCTAAGATCCCTCTGAGCCTTGTCTTCTCCAGGCTGAAGAGTTCCAGCTCTCTCAGCCTTTCCTCATGGAAGAGATACTGCAGTCCAACATCTTCATGACTTTGTTGGACTCCTTGCTGAGCCATTTCTTCACCTTTCAGCTGAAGGCACAACCTCTGCTTCCTCCCCATGTAAGGCAAAGAAGCTTTCATCATGTGGGTAGGGCTGGCTCTATGCCTTCCCTTTTTGCAGTCCATCCCAGGGCCTTTGTCTTAGGTAAGAGAGCAGCCCTGGCTTCAGGCACTGGTGACTCCATTCCTGGCCTGCTGTTCTCCAAAGGGAAGGCTCACAGATTGCTCCCTGAAAATGGGCTGGAAGTAAGACTTGCAGGTTCTTTAGTAGCCTGAGTGCAAGGGATGTGTTGAGCAACCGAAGAGTCCTCACCTCTCCTTCCTCTTTTCTGCTCTGTGTGGGCAGTTCAGGGTCCCACCCTTCCACACGCTGCCCTTCCATAACCAACCATTTCCTCTTTGTAGCAAGGAGCAACTGAAGGAGAAGTTGGATGCCCTTCAATGTCACTTCACCTGGAAGTTGGGCATAATAGACACGTTCAATCCTTCGCACGTCCTGCAGAAGCTGGCTGTTGAGATAGAGCACACAGCCCACCAGAACCAGGTGGCCCTGCTGGGGCTCCGGGCATACCTGCACCACCTGAACAACCAGAGCACGGAAGCTCTGCAAAGCCTCAAAGCTGCTGAGGAGCACAACAGCAAAGAGGAGCAGCCGGCATCTACTGCCGGCTCTTTGATCATCTACGGGAATTATGCTTGGATTTACTACCTTCAGGCCTTCTATCAGGAGGCTGAAAGCTGCCTGGAACGAATTCAGCAGCTCTGCCCAACTCCTTGGGATGCACGGCTGATCCCGGAACTCCAGGCCCAAAAAGGCTGGTCCCTCCTGGCTGTCAGAGCCCGGAACGGGGAACGGGCAAGAGAGTGCTTTGAGGTGGCCTTGATGCTGGAACCAGAGAACAGATCTTTCTGTACTGGGCTTGGAATGGCTCTTTATTCCTCCTGGAATTACTTCTGCCATCCTGATATTGAAAGTGAAGCCATGGTCCAGTTGGAAAGAACTGTCCATGAGCAGCCAAATAACTACAGAGCCAAAGTATATCTGGCCAGGGTGCTTGAACGAGTGGATAGGGAAAGATCAATCGGCTTGATCAAAGAATGTGCAGAGAAAAGCTCTGACCCTGAGGTGCTCAAATTATCAGCTTTGTTCTGGCTGCCAAAGTCAACAGAGCGAGCAGCTGAGATCCTCCAGCGAACCCTGCAGCAGGACCCAGGGTACCACCTGCTCTACCAGGCCTTGGCCAAGTGCTACAAGCAACAGTGGCTTAATGCACAGGAGGAAGACAAGAACAATATATTGGATGCAGCCATCAAGGACCTCCAGCAAATTATTCAGAAACATCCAGACCTTGACCTTACACTTGTAAAGCTGCAGTTGGCAGAGTTCTATGGCGCAAGAGACCCGGCCCAGGAAGAGGAGATCTACAAGGAGGTGCAGGAGAAAATCAACACCCTGAGCCTCAGATGCCGGCAGGCCCTGAACCTCTTCTGGGGAAAGTTCTTCCTCTACCGGAAGAGATCCCAGGATGAGGCAAAAGCCAAGTTCATGGATGGTTACAGCATTTCCGTGCAGACAGACCAGAGGAGGGAGTGTGGGCGCAGGCTGAGGAGGATGGCTGGGCTCTACCAGCGCAGCGGGGACACCGCCGCCGCCAGCGCCATCCATCGCTTCCTCGAGGAGGCCGACCAGCACCTGGCTGTGGAGCTTGCTGCACTCAGTGTTGATGATGGGGAGAGCCCCAGGGCCTGGGGAGCAGGGCATGGCTTCTTCCAAGGCTAGAAAGCCAAGAGGACTGTCTGTCTCTGCACAGCAGGCCCATCCCTCACAGAGAACCTTTATGTCCCTCAGCTCCTCAGACTGTCCCATTGCTCTGCCATTAAATGCAGGTCCCCCCATAGGTAACCAAGTGCCCAAACCTTACACACCCTGCCATGTCCTGCTTCTCCCCAGAGGGAAAGAAAAAAAGGGTGAGGAATTTGCCTTATGGGCTCTGAGCACAATCCTCTGCAGGTGTGGACCTGTGTCCCTTCCTTGGAGCTGCTGTTAATCAGAATTGAGTGCTGATTAGGGCAGTGAGAAATCAACTCGTTAATTATAAGAATTCTACCTTTTGCGACAAATCAGGAGGTGGGTTCCTCCATAAGATCACTGAGGGGTCACAATGAGGGTGAAGCCCTTCTTTACATGATGCAAATGGTCACTGGCCTGTCCAAATGCATTAAATGCAGCTGATTAAGGAGCCCACAGGGATGATTTTATCTGCATTAATCTTTGGAAGCACATGCATGCCTGCCCCTGCCTGGGCATAAACCAGGAGCTTTCTTGTACTAGTTCCCACCAGGAATGACATTTACATCCCTATTTCTGAGGCCAAAGTGAGGCTTTTAATATTCTTTGATCAATAAATATTTTTCCGTGTGATTTCTCCTTGTTGGTGTCCTCTTGCAGCCTGAAGCAACCAGAGTATGGAATGCCAAAGATCCACCCTCTCCTCACTGTTCTCACTCTCCATCCCCCAGGCCCTTCCTCTGCTGTGTCCTGGCTCCTTGCACATCCCACTTGGAAGCTGTGCCCTTCCCTGTAGGCAGAGGTGGGCACCCCTACATCCCAGTCATGTTCCCAAGCACTGCCAGGGCCACCTCTGTGCCCAACAGTACACGAGTGGCTTCCTCAGGTGTCCCCAAACCCAACCTGTCCCCACACAGCAGAGCCATGGGAAGCAGGGCAGACATCCCTCAGCAGGTCCCACTACCAGTGACCTGGTTTCTGCTCCCATGAGGAACAGGCAAGCTAGAACAACCTAGTTTGGGAGAAGATGCTCCAGGAAAGGACCAAGTGTGCCCAAGAAACAGGATTTGGGTGAGGAGAACGCACCTCAGTGTCCCCCTCATGCACATCTGGTGTGTCTGAGAACCCCAGAGCCCAGACACACCCCCTGCCCGGGGGCCCCAGCAGTGGGACAGCACCAGGGTGCCAACAAGGCAGGAGAAAACTTCACTCCCCAGACCCCACAACCAAGGGGAAAGAGAAACACCCCAGGTCACCACATCCACCCCAGGCTCTTTCCTCCTGACACAATAGTGGGGACCAAACCTGTTGTTCTCTTTCCTCCTCTGGACCCAGGAGCCACAGCCTGGGGCAGGATTTGCCCCAGAAGCAAAGCTGGCCAGGATCAGTCCTTGGGGCAGGAGCTCCTCAGAGAGCAGCCCCTCAACCTCCAGTGAGGCCACAAATGCCTGGATGAAAACTACACAAGTTAAAATCATGAGCCAGAGAACAGAAAACTGAGGGTCATGTAGAACATCAGGATTTACTTAACTGCACAGTCAGGATAGTTTTCCAGAGCTCAGTTAAAACAGCCACTTCATAAACTGCTGTGTGTTCCACAGGTCTCTTCACACAGCCCTGGCCAAGGCCCCAGATCCCGACCTGGGAAAGCAGAACTCCCACTCCCATTGAACCACCCTCCTTCCCCTCACCAGTATGGGCAGCACTAATCCCTTTTGGCTATCCAGGAATCCTTTGGCTTTACATCTACACAGTCCTCTACAGAATTTACCCCTTGTAAACACAGTATCAGGAAATGTTTCTTTAGAGGAGCCCCAGTCCCTCAGGCAGTTCATTAATGAGAGGATTTTGCCCACCATCCCAATCCAACACTGCCATCCTCAGGATTCCAGCTGCACAACCAGCCAGGTGGGAATTACAAACTCTGTGCTGATGGAAAGCCTGGATTCTGACAAAGTTCAGACACTGCTGTGCCAAGAACATCCTATGGAGTCTTAAAAAACCCAACCAACTGATACTCATCGTGTGACTGCTCTACTTCACACAGGGAGAAAACCAGATGTTAGTGAAAATGTCAGTTCTCTAGAGTTTTTTTAATGATTAACACTGAACAAATCCTGCTCGTTACTGTCTTCACCAATACTACGTTCAGCACAGCATTAGATAATAAAAATAAATTGCACTATAAAATCCCATTAAAAGTCTCAGTTAAGCTGAAAGATAAAAGGCAAAACATCATTTAACATAAGCTGCCAGGGGCCACGGAGACAACCTGTGTTTCTTGTACTCGTGAGCATTGGAGTGCAAATGCCAGGACGAGACCAACTCCCAGGTCTTCACTTCAGCATAGGAGAGGCAAAGAAGTTCCCCTGATGCCCAAGCTGAGTGGTTGACTTGCTTTTGCTCCCAAATCTAATTCAAGAGAAACACAAAAATATCAGTTTGGAATTTGGGATACAGAGGTCCAACACCCTCCCCTTCCCAGAGAATATTCACCCAAACTTTACCCACCTCCCAAACAAACTGTTCCTCTCCCTGCCATAAGGTGATGTTTGTTAACCATCAGGGAGCACTGACTAAGGGAGGGCTGACGGAGTAGTAAGTGCAGGCTGCCCCCAGAAGTCTATTATAAGTTCTCCTTGACCACCCAAATCACCTGCAGTCATTCCAACATTCCATGACAACACCTGGCACTCACTTGGGGGTGGTTTTGCTGAAGGTGGACCTGACTCTCTGGGACAGGGAGCTGGACGACGGCGTCTTGGAGAGCTGCTGTTCCGGGGTCGTGAGGGGTCCCAGAATGCTCACTGCCAAAAGAGCAGCACAGTGTGGGCACAGCTGAAGTTTTCATTGCCATGCAGGGAACATTAGACATTCCCTGGCATCTGTCAAAACCACCAGACAAATCTGGCATTTCCTGGCACACTTGGCTTTTCCCTCTTCCTCCATGGAGCGGCTGGCTCCAAGAGCCTCCCAGGCAGCTTGGATTGAGGGTTGTTATTTTTAATAACACAGCAGCAGCCAGGGTTACCTTGAACCTCAGGTGTCCGTGGAGTGGAATAGGCGTTGGTGTTCTCGATTACGTGTGCTGGGTCAATGTTCTCCTGCTCCACCATCATCAGCTGGCTCCAGTAGTCCATGGGCAGCAGCAGAAGTCGCTCCACAACCTACAGAGACACCTGTGAGTCGCTGGTCACAGAATCATGGAATGGTTTGGGTTGGAAGAGACCTTAAAGCTCATCTCCTTTCACCCCCTGTCGTGTGCAGGGACACCTTCCACTATCCCAGGTTGCTCCAAGCCCTGTCCAACCTGGCCTTGGACACTTCTAGGGTTGGGGCAGCCACTGCTGCTCTGGGCAACCTGTGCCAGGGCCTCACCACTTCCTCATAGGGAAGATTTTTTTTCCCCAATATCCAATCTGAACCTGCTCTCTGTCGGTTTGAATCCATTCCCCCTTGTCCTGTCACTACACGCTGTTGTAAGAAGTCCCTCTCCAAAGTAACAAACCAGCACACAGCTCTGACACAGCAACACCAGACAGACATTGCCTCTGCTGCCTCAAGCAATCTGAGTACTTTAAAAGGGATAAATTCACCTAGGTTTGTCCTTCCTGCAGACCTACCTTGGGCTGCCTCTTCGTGTCTTGCAGGAGGGTCATGGGGTCAGGATCTGGTACCGCGTGGGCCACTATTGTGGGGCCAAAGACCTTGGCCAAGTTGGAGACGTCCATTTTAGTATCTGGGCTCTGAGCCACCCTACATCAAAAGAAATTAAGAAAGAATGTAGCTTCTCCCTTTCACTTGTCATACAGGTCCCCTGTCCCACACACACTTCAGCCTCTGAAAAAACAGGTTTGTTCCAGAATGAAGATTTCATGCTCTCAAGCAGTAACAAGACCCAATTAGAAAAAGCATCAGTGGATCAACATTTCCATTTCAGATCGCAAAATAATTTGGGTTGGGTGGGATCTTAAAGATCAGCTGGTTCCAACCCCCCACCCATCAGAATGTACCTCTGCAGGTGGACCATGAGGAAAGCCAAGGTGTCCCTATTGGCCTGAGGAAGTTCTCCAACTGCTTGGTATATAGCAGCGATGCTGTTGTCCTCATCCGAGATTTCTAGGGGAAAAAAATATTAGTTAGACCTAAGAAAGTGGTCCAAGAAGCTGCAATATTCTCCTCACAGCCACAGCTACCTTGAGATACCAGGAAGTCAGAAATTTCCCTTGCTGTGGTAATAATTTGTATCCCTGCCCAGGGACCTCAGGCAAGAGGGCTCCACAGAGCACCACGGTCTGCTGGCTCACTCGACAGCTAAACCCAACCATTGAACCTAAGGAAATGCTGGAGATGTCACATAGCAATTCCTTACCTGCAGCTTCCATGAAAGTCTTGTTTAACCGGAACGTGAGAAGCGGCTCTTTCAGGCTGCGCAGGAAGTCCTTGAGAAGGCCGCAGATGGCGTGGATATCATCCACTTTGCTGAGCAAAGGAATGCTTTTTGCCCTGAGAAACTTCTCCTTCAGTTCCCTCACAGTCTTGTCACAGCCAGAGATGCGGTAAAGGCCTGTCTGTTGGCACAAAGCTTCGCTCAGAGGAGGAGGTCAACTGATGTTCTTCCACCCCACCTTCTCTCCACACCTGAGCACTCCCGTTGCTCCCTCAGTCACCCACTGAGCAGCACAATACACACCATAAATAAGGGATATTTGGGTTAACTATTTGATTCCCTAACACCACAACCCATTTCATTAGCACCGTTTCACACCTCATTTTCTTTTTACCTCATGCAGCCCTCGTTGCTCGATCTCATTTACACAGTGCACGATAATGGAAGGGATCATTGGAGGAGTAGAAGGGACAAAATCCATCAAGGTGCCCTAAAAGGCAGAAGCAGGGAAAAAAAAAAGAAAGATTCAGTCATCGAGACATGGAAAATACACTCTCAGGAATTCACAGCGAGATCTAAGGCTTGGAAACAAGAACTGTTGCTCTTCTCAGGACTGCTGAAGAAACATCACATCCATCAGCACAACACTGCATCTCCTGCCTGCAGCTGCCACCTTCCCCACTCAACGCCCTCCTACCATCACAGCCCTACACCCCCTCCCTGCTTCTGGAATGATGCATTAGCAAGCTCATTCGCATGTCATTATGCAGCTCTGAGCAACAGGAGCTTTTTGGGGAAGGCAGCCTTGGAGCTGAGCAAGCCCCAAGGCCAGGTGAGCCGTCTGTGGTGGCCCCAAGGCCAGGGCACAGCCCCACCTCTCCAATCCTGACCGGAGTGCCCGTCAGCGTGGGGATGCAGGGAAGAGGGCAGCGCTCCCGGCACTCCGGGTGAGCGACCACCCGGCAGTCTCTGCACTTCAGAGAGATCTTCCCAAACTTCACTCTCTTTCCACATGGAACACACGATTCTGGCTTGATAACCTGATGATCCAGAGCACACAGATGGGAGAGATTAGTGCAGTGTAGTAACTCAGCAGGAATTAAACTGGATAACATGTTCCCTGATCCATCTAGGTAACTGGTACAGTTCACATTGACCTGAGACATAAGCACAGAATCATGGAGTGTCCTGAGTTAGAAGGGACCCACAAGGATTATCAGTTCAACTCCTGGCCCTGCACAGACACCCCAACAACCCCACCCTGCGCCTGAGAGCATTGTCCAAACACTCCTGGAGCTCTGGCAGCCTAGGGAGCTTGTTCAGTGCCAGACCACCCTCTGGGGGAAGGGCCTTTTCCCATTATCCAAGCTAAACCTCTCCTGACACAGCTGTCAGCCTCTTATCACACACATTTCAAGATGGAAGGAGATGCTTTTTCAAGTTCCTCCTGCCTGCAGACCCACCGTCTTGGAAACAAAGTCGTGCAGCCTCACTCCCCCGTTGTGCTGCGGGGTGCTGGAGCCATCCGTGTCCGACCTGGGCTCCAGCTGCTTACTGCCTATGCTGGACTCACTGTTCCAAGGCTGCAAAGGACCTGGAACACACAAGAGGGAGGAGCTGACTGACCGCAATCACCCTCTGCCCCCAAAAGCAAGGGCATCACGGATCAGAAGCAGCTTCCAGGTCCTGGAAGGAGTAACTAACATTTAAGGGTGGCCTCAGTAGTTGTCTCGGGACTAGGACAGAGGTGTGACACCTACCACTCTTCCTCCGGCTCCTCCGAGGGTAAGGAACAGTCTGGATGGTAGAAATGGCTTCAATGGGGCCACCATCGTTGGGGACCATCAGAGTGGTCTTTGCTACTATGGATTCATTGCCCTGTAATGACAAATACACCATTAGCGACAGGAATGCTGACAGAACATGGAGTTTCCAGTGGCCTTGGAAACAGCAGGAACTGTGACCAAGTGCACACAAACCTAGCTGGGACCACCATACCTGGTCTGCTGTGTTGCTAATGGACCTGGATTTCTTCTGAGGACCTGGGGGGCCTTCAACAAACTGCCTGGAAGAGCGCTGGAAAGAGACAGCACATTCTTGTCTAGGAAGCAGGAATGCTGTTAACTTGGCATTATACTGATCTAGGATAACTAGGACTGAACACTTCATGCATCTGTGGTGTGTGCAGACAAGTCCTTCAGCAGTACCTGTTCTTTGTGGCAACCCTGAAGGTGCCAGGAAGAATTAGAAAACCTCAGTATGCTGCTCTTCCAAATAATTTTCCTAGCCAGCTTTATAATTCAGTTCAGAAAAAAGAAACCCAACCTAAGAAAGGAGGAGAAAAAAAAAACCAAACCAACCCAAACAACAAACCAACAAACTACACACACAAAAAAGAGCAACTGAGCAAATCCCAGCCTCTTTCAAGCTCCATTAGGTGATGGTTTCAGGTTCTTCCCCACCTGCAGATTAAAGCAGAACAAGCACAAGCTCCTTTACAGAATAGAAAAATATTAACTTCCTCCACCATTCTCCCCTAATTTGGGAGCTGTTAATAATCTCCAAGTGTTTTCTGGCAAACCCCAGGCTGTAAGAGCACAGGATATACAGAACTCCACTCACTTTCAGTAGACAAACAATGACATCAGACCTAATTTCAATCTAAACCCTCACAGCAGCAGCACATCCATGCAAGGTCTGACTGTGATTAGCGGCTCAGACGTCACTACAGGTGGCTGTGAGGTGACAGATGGTGGCATTGTGGCAGCCAGGGTGAACAATGGAAACTATTTGATGGGGAAAATGGAACAACATACCCGCTTCTCTCTCCTCTTCAGCCTGACAGCTTTCACCACAGAGGAATCCCAGTCCTGGGGGAAATACACAGCACTGGTTAATGGTAAATACCACACAGCCCCTGGCCAGGGCTTTCATCAAGTTTTAGCCAAGAGCACACCAGGGAAATGCAAATCAGCTCAACCAGTTTAATACCCCAGTAATCTAAACACAAAGGGTCTCTGGAGATCAACCCCCTCCCCTCAGGCTTTACAGGGGAGGAGAACTTCAGAACGTGGAGTTACATTACCAGTGAGTCATCGGTCTTGTCAAAGCTGATGTCTGACAGAATTGAGCCAGACTCATCTATTGTAGACAGCCTAAAAAACAAAAATTAGAAGAAGCTTGTATCAGTTTGGCTTTCAGTCAGTCATGGTTCCAGAACAATCTCCCTGACTCAGAGGAGTCGTATTTTAAAATGGAACAAAAAGGAAAGCTGTTGACATGGGTGCAGAATGTGGCACAGAGGCTGACAGCTGGATTGATGGCTGACACTTCAGATAAAATCCTGTTGTCCTACCTTTTGTTGCCTGGACCCCCCACAGAAACCTGTGGCCTGTTCAGGAAGGCGAGGACAGATTTCTGCTCCTCACTGAGCTGGATGCTGCCGGATGCATCACACATGAGCAGCTCCCGAATCAGCTGGATTTGCCGCTCCTGTGAACACAGATAACATCAGCAGCTGGATAAACTGTGTTTAATTACTGTGAGACCCGACCTGAAGTGTTTGAGATACTAGAGATAAGCTCTCAGAACTTGTGTCACTGGACTGCTAATGGCTGCAGACAGGTAATGGCAGCTCAGACAGGTAATGGCAGCTCAGCCCCAGAAGCAGTCACTTGCCTTTGCCAGATCAAAGTAGAAGGCTGCTCCGAGGAGCCAAGCCAATTCCTTGCTTTCTTTTTTTTCCCTTCCCATGAGTGCCAGTCCTTATTTTCCATTGATCAATGCAGTTTAATCACCTTGTCTCCACACTCAAGAGCTAACGGTAACGCAGGAATTACTCACCAGCTTCTCACAGTCCATTTCAGCCTTTTGCCTCCGTTTGATCTCCACATCCACCTGATTGCGGGCGTGTTTCAGCTTCACGTCCAGGGCACTGCGCTCAGCTTCTGTTTTCATGAGCAGATCTTTGTACCTGCCGAGCTCGTGCTCCGTTTTCTGCCATTTCCTCCGATACTCCTCAAAGTTCTTCGCTAGCTGAATAAACTCTGGGGAGAGAACACACAAAGCTTTAGCTGGGCAAGCGGAGGAGACACAGCAGCTAACAGCAGGTATCTGTTCAGACAGAATCTCAAGATTGTTGAGGTTGGAAAAGCCCTCCAAAACCATCCAGTCTAGCCTGTGACTGTGATCCCCACCTTGTCACCGCACCCAGAGCACTGAGTGCAAAGTCCAGGCATTCCTTGGACACCTCCAGGGATGGGGACCCCACCACCTTCCTGGGCAGCCCCTTCCAATGCCTGACCTCCTGTTCCATGAAGAAATTCCTCCTGATGCCCAACCTGAACCTCCATAAGCTGCTCCCAACTGAGGCATGGAGAACCCAGCCTTTGGGCAAGCCCATCCCCACTAGAGATGTCCATGAGCTATTCCATTTCCCAGACCAAGCCCTTCCTGTCAGCACCAACCAGAAGAGCTGGAACACGAGATATTGCATGAATTCAGTTTGCTACAAGCAGAACGTGGACCTGCATAGAAGTTCAGCCAGGACTTCATGTTTCTCAACAAAGGAAAAAAACCCCAAATCTGACTGGTTTTAGCATCGTCAACAGATTCTTCAGTAACATCCCAGAGACAGAACTCACGATATTCGTTTCCTTCGCTCAAAACCTCGGCCTGGCGAATGAGCTGCTCATACAGACCCCGCAGGTTCACCATGGCAGTCTCCATCCTCCTGCCAAAAAAACAGAGCTAAACAAACAGCTCCACCCTTTCCTCCCACCTCTGAGCAGAAAACATGTCACCAGCCCCAAAAAAAGAGAAGCAACCTCAGAGTTACTGATTGTAATGCTTTTAGGGGAGTTTTAGAAGCTACACAGGCAAAAAGCATGTTTTATGGAGATATATGCATCTACATTTTTTTCATAGGGAATGAAAACCTACAGCCCTCCACAGCTTATGGATAACAAAGCCATGGAGAGAGGCAGATCTGCCCACCTTAGAGCTTCCAGTATCCTCCAGCACAGCACAGAGGCTCAGAATCCAAGGCAAGATGAGGGATCCCAAGTCCTTCCCTTCAGAAAGGATGCAGAACACAGCCCATGCCCTGTCTACAAATAACTTGGTACTATATAGGCCACTAAAAACCTGCAAGTTTTCAGCACTTTGTAAGATAAAAATAGGAGCAACATTCCGGGGAATTTTAATACAGTTTTAAATTTAGCTGCATTTTAAGTTACAGCTCCTCCTGCAAATAGCTGTTAAAATTCAACCAGTCAGCACATTTCCCTCAAACAGCAGCAACAACGGCATAAACAGAGGCAGCGGAGGGGAAAGTCTCCAGCTCAGCAAGACAGAAATGACTTCACTAATGCAAGAGGTGGCTGGGGCACGCAGGGCAGCCGGGGCTGGGAAATGAGCTGCTGCTGGAAGGGTTGGGAGAGTGCCAGGAGGGAACACAACACAGAAAGCTTTGAAATACCTGATTCACAGGTTCAGACTTCACAGACACACCGGTACTTTCTGCATTAGGAGGATTATGAAGCGTGGAAAAGCTCTGCCCTTGTAGTCCGAACTCGCAGCACGGGGCACATACAGCTCCGTGCCTTAATTACCAGCACCACGATAACCAGCCCCGTGCCCACCGCGACCCTGGAGCTCGCGAGAACCAGCCCAGCCCGTAGAGCGCCCACCGTGGGCTCCGAGACCACCGGGGAGGGGCCTGGGCGGGGTCCGGGACCAGGGCCTGGGCGGGGTCCGGCGATTTCACTCAGCCCTCGTGCTCCCCTGCACTCACCTGAGCCGCCGGCTCCCCTCAGCTGCCCCCAGGAGCCCCTCAGCCGCTCCCAACACTCACAAGAGCCGCCGGTTCCCCTCAGTCCCGTCCCGGTCACTCACGCGGGCCGCGGCCCCGGCGCCGCTCCGGCCCCAGCCGCGCGCGCAGCCCCAACTGCCCCGCGCTCCGGTTCGAATCGCCGCCGCCAGCCAATCCCCGCGCGCCGCGGCCCCCTCCCGGCCTCTCATTGGCTGCGCTGCCCGCGCTCCTGAAGCCAGGCCGGCGCCATGTCTGCTCCGCTCCCCCGCGCGCCCGGCCGGGCGCCATCTTTGCTGCTGGTGCTGGCGCCAGCACGCGTTGCTTGGCAACAGCGCGGGCCGGGGACGCCGGAAGGGCCCGGCTCCCCAAAACCCGGGGCTGCTCCTTCTCCTACGCAGCCCTTGGCACCAGAGGGGCTGCTCTGGGGACAAAAAACTGTTCCCAGGCCGAGCCCTTGTTGTTACTTTAAGCAAAGCCATTGGCACAGGGCGCCGGTGGGCCTGAGCCCCCCGCACTGGTTCTGCAGGGCAGCAAAAGGCCTGTGCAAGGGGCTGGGTGCAGTCTGTGCGTGCTGAAATTCACCGTGAGGCTGTTTATTAAGTGTTTTCACTTGAGAAATGCGGTGCCTTGCCTGGATTTTGTCTTTAAACATTGATTTGAGTAACAGCCGGCAACCTGTGCCAAAGGCAAAACCCATTTGGAGCCACGTATGAGTCTTCCCTGTGCAGGCGTTTAATATGCACACGGCTAAAACCCAAACCCAACAATTACACAAAGGGAATTCACATAATCATAAAATAACAACGTGCTTTAATCTTTTAAATCTGAAACAAAACAGCGGGTAATTGAAGAATGGATATTAGCAATTAGAAAAGCGGAACTAAATGCTTAAAATTGCGCAGTGGAAAAGGGAGTTCATAAAGCAGATTGCTCTCATCATCCAGCTGCTTTGTTGGAACTGCTTTATTTAGGGTATATAGTCTGTTTTAAGTTAATAATAATTAATTCATAATAGATTGTAAAAAGCCTCAAGATCTTTGGAAAAGTAAACATTAATGAGGCTTCCTTGACAAAGAGAGCCAAAATTATCTACATTTTATAGGGGAACTGAGGCCTAGAACAGACACAACTTGTCCTCCAAGCCAATGGCCAAGCAAGAGAAAGGTGCTGACCTTGATACATGACCTCATGGCATGGAAAATCACCCAAAAGCCCAATTTGCCCCAGTCTGGAAAGAAGCTAGAGGTTGATAATTACACCTTGGGCAAGTGCATCCCCCCCTGCCCTTCTTGCACCCCCATTTGTGATGAGGCTCAGCTGTTTCTGTGTCAGCCCGGGGCCTCGTGCAGCTCCTGCCTGTAATTAAATCTTCCCAGCTAAGATGTCTCTATTGGCAGATCGTATTTATAGGCAGGCGAGTTGTTTTAGTGTCGTTCTGAAGAGTTAAGGAGGCTTTTGCTCATAAGCAAATTCTGTTCTCTTTTAAATTGTCATCTGCAGTCTCGTGCCAATAAAAAGGCACATTATTTTAGATGATTGCCCCCGCGGTGCCTGTAGTGAGTTACTGCAGTAGGTGCTGGGCTTGTGTTACACAAATTACATTTCTTCCATATGTGTTCCACCATTGTCCTTCCAAATCCTCCTCTGAATCATGATGGGAGCCCCGAGGGCAGCAGGAACAGAGTATCCCAAAAAGCCCCTCACCTGTGATACCATGTGGGCCTGGCAAATGGGCCCCCTCCTCGGTTCCAGTCCCTAAAACCTTTGTGGAGTCTTTCCTTCCTCCTCCTGTGTTGGTGCATGATGAGAGCGGAGGGGTCGGGAGCACCTTTCATTTGGAGCTTTATTCCAAGGGAGAAGAAAGGCAGAAGGACTGAGGGCCTTTTCAGGAGCTGCTTTATGGCAAAGTAATTATATTCTCTTTTGTTTGTGTCAGGAAGAGGGGGAGAAGCCTTGAAATGTCTCATCTGGGAAACCGTTAATAGAATTTATGCTAATTTGATGATTCCGGCGATTACTGGCGGAAGCACTTCACATTCTCAGGCAGCAGAAATTCTCCTCCAGCTCCTCCTGCAGCCTTTCTGGGTTGGTCTTCAGCCCCTTCGCCTCCTCCAGCCACCGCAGACCCTTTGCTGGGCAGCACTGGCCGACCCCAGGATGGGACCCCAGGAGGTGACCGGGATTTGTGCCGATGCCAATGGGATCCCTGGTGACCCCCATGCCTCTATCTCTTGGGGCAGGGTGGAAGGAAACCTGCCCCAGTGCCTCACCGTGTGAGCAAAGAGCAAACCCAACTCCCTGCCAGCCTCATCCTCCGGTGAAGCCTCGCAAACACCAATCGCTCTGCCCAGCTCCTGTAATTAACTCTGCAATTGCAAACCCATTTGTGCAGCTTTGTGCTCAGGGGAAACCTTTATTAAGTTCCTTTTAATCCAAAACCAGTTAGAGCACAATGGTCTTCATAAACAGTCATTCTAAACAAAACAAAACAAAACAAAAAAAGGAGGGGGAAAAAAGCAAGTGGAATTAGAAACTTTAAGACAGCCACCTATCTCAAGGGGAATAAAAACAGAGAAAAAGATTCTCTGAAGTGCATTTCTCTTGATGCATTAATACAGCATGGGTGTTAAAAAGGAATTATTCAGTAGTGCGAGGAAGAAATCCATCAGGCTGAGCAGGGAGGGCAGCCAGGGTTTAGCCAGAGGAAGATGGACATTTTAGGGAATTAATTCCCGATTTCTCGTGGCTGGTCCGAGCCGGAGGCCGGCAGATGGCATCAGGCTCATGTGCTGGGTGGGAGCTGCAGGGCCTCGGCCATCCCTCAGCAGGGCAAAATATGGCCAGAGCATCGTCCACAGGGGCTGGGAGGAGCGGGATGAAGAGTCTGTGGAGTTTGCAAGGAGGGGGATAAAGGAGCCCATGGGGTCTGTGAGGAGGGGGCCAAAGGGGCTCTGTTTTTGCCATTAGCCCAACAACAAACCAGGTTTATCTGTGATCTCTCACCTGAGTGAACCTGGGATGTTTCCTCCAGCACTGATCAGCATCAGGGTGAAGAGCACTCGTATGGGATGAGCCAAACCCACGGCCTGTCCTCTCTGCTCCTCGTGGTGAAACGGTGCATTAATATCAGCAGAGAAGCCACGGCCTTATCCTGAACTCCTTAAAAAACAAAGGGAGTCTCTATTGCCTTCATCTGGCTTTTAATGAATGACCTCTTGTCGCCGGGAGCTGCGTGCGGTGACAAAGGACCTTTGTGGGCTGATATTTATGATTTCATTTAAGCCAGGGAGTAAGCTGAGGGAAAGGGCTGGAATATAAGAGCTGAGCTGATGGTTCCTGCTTTAAACTCAAGGGATCTTTATCTACTTTTTGTATTAATACAGTTGTCATCTCTTAAATATTTGAGCGACTCACAGCCGTGAACGCTCCCACGCCGGAGGGACGCGCGGGATTGACTCTGGCTCTCCCCAGCCCACACCCTCCTCTGGACCTGAATGCTGGGGAGGGAGGAAGGTTTTGTATTTTCCTAGTGCCCCCCAAAACTTGCCCACACATGAAGCCTGCTGTGAGTGCCCACGACCTGCTCGCAGGGGACCCTGGGCTCCAACACCCCTCCCTGCACCAGCGACTTGGCAACACTGATAAATTTTTGCCTTTTCCTTCGGCAGGCCTTGCTGGAGGATTAAACAGCTGGGAGTCGGGAGTGAGAGCGTGTCCCCTCTCCTTTGCCATGCAAACAGAGAAAATTAATCTTCCAGCTTCCTCTGATATTTGGGCTGAATTACAAGCTGGGAGCGGAGATAAAGTACAGGCGAAGGAAGGCACAGGTACAGCAGAGCCGGGCTGCTGGCACAGGCCTTTGTCCGTGCAGATAACGCTCTCCTCCCGGAGTCATGCATAATTCACCAGCACTGCCTCCCTTGGCCTGGTCATCCCTCCCTCTGCTTTCTCTCTTCTCCTCCCAGAGCAGCTGAAGGCTCCGTGTCCGAGTGAGCCAGCGTGTGTTGGCTGCGTGTGGTGGTGCAGAGACAACAACCTCCGTGGCAGCGTGAATCTTGTTGGGACATAGGTGAGGGGACCTTGTCCCTTCTACCTGGAGGCTGATGGAGCAGAGGGGTAGCACTCCACAGCCTGTGCTGGGATGGGCCACCAGTGTCCTGCACACCCCCCTGCAATTCCCACATCCAATCCAGCCAAACCACAGCAGCACATCCGCTCCTGCAAGGGCCTGGGGTGTGATTTGACATTCCCATCACATCCCAGCTCCGCTAACCACACTATCTCCCTAAATCCCTCCATGTTATGCTTGGATAGAGGTTACATCCTGTGGGATACCAACCCCAGCATTAACAGACACCAACTGCATTTTATTTGGTCGATCATCCGGTGGCTCCTCTGCACCATTCTTGACAGAACTGTGCCACACAGGGCGGGAAAGCCATGGAGGTTTTCCACAGCCACCGAGAGTTTGTTTCACAGAACAAAGCAGGAATAACCTCGGTCACTCGCAGACAAACAGTGAACACACACACCTGCCTAATGATTTTTGCTTTGTAAACGAAAGTGGTGCCATAAGTTTAATAACCACTGCTTGGGAGTAATTGGGGCGATTATTGTTTGGCCCAGGGGGAAAATTGCAGCTTGTTATCTCCAGGGAGTAGCATTAGGATCCAGCAGATAATCAGACCATTTGTTGCACTTCAGATGACATTTCTTACGGATTTAGAAGTGATAGTGATCACACCATGTTGTCAGAGCCACCACCAAACTGGGGAGTCCAGAGACCTGGAAGCTAAATAACACCTGAAGCTGCCTGGGACAGCTGCTCTTCCAGCAGGAATAACAGACATATGTGCCACATCGAGCTCAAAGAGGTCCAGATCTAAGCAACACTCGTCTCTCCTTTAATTTGTTCTTCTCATGAGAGAGACAACACTCAGGATGCTGCCTGAGAGGATGCAAAGGGGGGATATCAGCTCTAACATGCTACCAACCAGATCTATACTCAGTGATTAGGTCTCTGGAGACCTTCCCTTCTTCCGTTTCACCCCCCCCACCTCAATCGATGGCCTCTGCTCGTCCCCTCACCTCCAGCAGCTCTGAAATTGGAGGCTTGGGCAGGAGCTGCAGCATCAGGGCTGTTGTCTGCATGGTCCTGCAGAGACCAGCAGCACTGGGCACCCTTCCTGTGCCACAACTGCTCCCCATCCCCATCCCCATCCCCATCCCCATCCCCATCCCCATCCCCTGAGCCACTCCATCAGTGCCACATCTCCGTAAGACATTTGTGCACCCCCAACAGCAGTTTTCAGCCCCTCGAGGGTTTCTGAGGTGGCGGAGGCAGTCCCAGCAAACCCAGATGTGGTGGGTGGGCAAGACACAGCACAGCTCCCGGTGACCCATCCCCAACACCAGCCCCTCTCCTGGCACCCCAAACTCTGCTCACCCAGCCTGGCCATGGGAATGCAAAGGGGATTTTTAGCAAGGCTAAACCCAGACAGAGCCTCTGGCACACACTCGTTTGCAGGTTTGCTGCAAAGGAGCATCCCCAAGTCCTGGTTTGGGCTCTGCTCCCAGGCATGGGCTCACGGGTGACACGGCAGCACCTCAGCCCCTGCACGACACCAGCGCCGAGGATCCTGCCAGGCCGGGAGAGCTCTGAGCCAAGGCAGCTCTGCTATCGATCCCCGATCAATGACAGCTCAAGGCCTGGAAATGACAGCGCCTTTCCCTTGTCCTCAGCTCCCAGCCCAGGCTGGAGGCTCACACAGAGGTTTAGTAATAATCCAAGGCAGGGGCAGGGACGGGAAGAGCCTCTTGCAGCAGGTGGGTTGTTTAACAAATTGGCCACATAACGAGACAAAAGGCACAGAGGAAGGAGATCTGGTGGGACTGGACCTTTATCCCTGGCACTTTGGCTGCCAAATCTTTGTGCAATATTTATCAAGGGTGAGCGGACAGGAGAATTGGCAGTCGATGCATAAGTGAGGAATTAAAGCCACTGCCATCCTTATCTCCCCGGCAGAGAGGCGAGGGGAGGGGTGAGCGGGAGCTGTGAGCCAGCCCAGGGCAATCGAGTTTGAAACCATTTGTGGATTTAATGAGTCCAAACTTTATTAGCTGGACTGATGGGGAGCAGAGCAGAAGCACCAAGAGGGCAAACCAGCACATCCACATCCTCCAGCTGCCAGAGCCGAGCGCTGCCTCCAGGCAGGCTTTTCCCCGGAACATCCCTGGTGTCACTGATCAGGCACTGCGTGGCTGGGGGACATGGCACAGCTGCCCCAAAGGCTCCAGGTAAGGCATCTGTGGTCTTTCAAGCCCAGTTAAAATTCACTTTTAAACCGAGGAGTTTAGGAGCTGCTGCACTTTCTCTCCTGGTTTTTCTAAGCAGTGAGACAAAGGCAGACGATGCTCTGCCCTCGGGATCATCATGTTTTCCACAGTCAGAGGCACAGCTCCTGGGAAGAGCAGACACTGCGCAGCACTTCCAGCCACCCTGTGAATATGCCCCAGGAGACACAGCCAGGAGAATCATAGGGGAAAGGATGGATCCAACCTCCATAACCACAGAGTTCCGAGTCAGTTCATCAAGGGGATTTGTGTTCGAGCTGTTCCCAAGAGAGGGCAGCTCAGCTCCTGGCCCGGTGCCCCAGCCCCTCTGGCTCCAGATAGTGAGCAAAGGGCTGCTCCATCGCCACCATCCCCTGGGAATCCCCAGCAATCACATAACGTCTGTAATTAACTCAATTATTGGCTTTTCTTTTGCTGAGATTGCACGTTCAAGATGGGCTCCATCTGCTCCTTGCATGGGCCTGGCTGCCAAGGGAGGGGACAAAGCCCCTCCTTTGAGAGAAACGTGTCATTTCTGCCAATGGGGGACAAGGACAAGGCCACACTGGGAGTAGCAGCACCCCTTGACAACAGCTGCGGGTCCAGGATGCCCAACTCCCCCAGCCCTTTCACCACACCCCAAACTCTGCCAACCAGCCTCCCTCCCAGCCCCAGACCTGGCTCCACCAGGGCCATCAGCTTCCTTACATTGTTTTAGGGGATTTGCATCTCTGTGTTTAATTTCCCTTCAAGGCAAATAAGAGCCCAGGAAGCCAAGTGGGAGATGCTGGACTGCCGTGCGTCAGGAGGCTGCACTGATCCCTATGCCTGGAGGATACAGAGCCACATTCCCTCCCTGCACCACACAATCCCTCCCGCAGAAATGGGACACGAGCACTGAGGAGGAGCAACAACACCAGAGTAATTCCCAGCTACAGCCCTTTCCAGGCAGGCTCCCCCTTTGGCCCTGCTGTGGTTCCCATAAATCCTCCCCAGGTTATTCCAGCCGCTGTCACGGAGCTGTGGCAGCAAATCTGAGCTTAGCTGGGAGCAGCGCACGTGGCGCTCGCGGGTCCCCCAGCACCCATCTGCACGGCCTTTGTCTCCGCAGCCTTTGAGCCGCTCCTCTCCTCCTCTCTGCCGCAAAGAAACGCATTAGTTGCAACATTGCTTTAATTTGTTTGCCAGCTTTTGGAGATGGAGAGGCTCCTGCTCCCATCGGTGCCGTTTGAGGATGCCGGCAGCGTTAACCCTTTGGCTCCCACAGCCTCGAGCTGCCGGAGCGGGTTTGGCGCACCCAGGACACAGGAGCTGCCTCCTCTGTCCCAGCTCCACAGCCGACCTGGCACTTCCCAGATGGAGGGATCCGTTTCCCCTTCCAGCTATCCTCAGCGTTTCTGTAATGAGATGAGTTTTGTTGTGACCACAACCAGTGTCAGAGGGAATAAAAGAAGATGTGATCCGGACGGGCTCTGTGGCAGTGACAAGGACACGAGGACAAACAGCTGCCGGCAAAGCCAGGGCAGAGTGGGTGGAGAAGTGGTGTGGGACGAGCTGGATCTGCAGCCAGGGAGGGGCTGGTTCCTGTTGTCCTGTGCCACACAGATCCCGGGATCCCACCCGTGCACGCACACGTGCAATGCCAGGGCCTGCTCGTGGCCTGGGGCTGCAGCAAGGTGCCTCTTGGACACACCTCCGGGAACATCAGCATGGCCCAACGGAGGCATTTCCACTCAGGTAGCTCCAAAACAGCTTCTGATATGGGTATCAGAGTGGGAAAAGAGCAAGGAGCAGGAGGGGTGGCCTTGGGCAGCACTGCAGGACCACTGGCAACCACAGAGGTCCCTGCTTGACCCAGCATCCTGGGAAATGAGTTTGTTTGGTCTCTGCCCCACACTTCCAGGTACAGGTCCCATCCAGCCTGAGCATCTTCAGCCCCTTCAGCCCAGGGGAGCAGCCCCAGGGCCCTGTGTGTCCCAGGAGGTGCTTCTCTGGACACTGGGTGGAACAAGTGCGGACAGCGGGAGCCAGCCAGGGTAGGATTGGTGCACAGGGGAAGTGTTTCAGGACAGTGGTTGAGCAGGAGCCAGTGGTTTTGCATTGCCTCATGCTAATTGCTCAAGCTAATGAAGCCACACACCCATCTTGGTGATTTTCCGCAGAGTTTCCATCCGCCTTCAGTTTTCAAGGTGCTGTCCACAATTCCGGAAAGATGTGGTTGATTGATCACAAGATTCCAGGATGGAAAAGGAGTAGAAACAACCCTGAAGGGACTGCAACAAACACACCAGCCCCAAAGCAGATGAGAGGCACCCAGATCCGAGGGTGATGAGCAGCAGGAGGAGGAATTCCCAGCTATCCAGCCCCAGGCGTACAATGTTGGTGCAACACGAAGGCAGAGATACAGCTCTTCCTGAGGAGGTGTTCCTGCCCTCCCACAGGATACAGTCCCCACGGATTTTGCTGCCTGGCTCTTGGGGATGGTTCCTGCTGCCAAAACCCCAGGAGGGCCCGAGCCACCTTCCCCAGTGATCTGTGCCTCCAGGTCCCCTGCACCACAAGGTGCTTGGTTGTTAAGCAGTTCAACCTCCCTTTCATCCCGAGTGTGGTTCTGAAGGTTTAAATAGAAAGATATCAAAATAAAAGATAATTGTTGAGAAAGATGAATAGGGGGGAGAAAAAAACCCCATCAGCACGGAGGAACTCTTGTCTAATTTCTCACCCACACAGAGCACAGCGATATTAGTGCCTTCAACTCTGGTTCGTAAAAGCTTTCATGGCTTTATTAGCAGCTCCCCGAACAGCTTGTCCTTTTAATAAGCCAAGGCCTCCAGATAGCAGATCTGCCCATGGGAGATCCCATCAGGACGTGGTTAAACCAGGCAGAAATAGCACAGAGCATCGTCACACTCACCTGACTAAGGAAGCCCTTGTCTGAGGCAGGAAAAGGTTAAAAACCACCCCAAAATGCAGGGGGAGAAGGGAGGGAGGGAGAGCTGAACCTCCTCCGTGGAGGGTTAAGCGGTGCTGCTGGGAGTCCTCGCCTTCCCCGTCAGCCCTGCTCCACAGAGCCGCTGGCGTTGGCCACGGAGGCCTTTAATTATCCAAACTGCTGCCCCTCACAAAATTAAATGCTGCTGAGGATGACTCAGTGTTTAATGGACTGGCTGCTCCTCACGCTGGGAGAGCCAAGCGGGTGCAAGTGAGAGCACGGCGCAGCTCACACGGAGACGCTGCTCCCGGGGCCCTGTGACCCAGAGGCTCGGAGCAGCCACTGCTGGGGTTAGACAGTGGTGTCTTCACTCAGGATAACCCCGTGGGGATCTCCTGGGAGCAGCAGCTCCAGCTCGACCCTCCACCCAGGCTGGCTGTGACCCTTCCCCAGCTACCACCACACGGATGCTGGGGATTAACTGATTTAGAAATCCCACAGATTCACCAAGCTGCCTCTGCTTGGTTCTCATTTCTCAGGATTCAGATGCCGTGGTTTCCTTTGGAAAGGTCTCAGCAATGGTCAGATGTGGTTTAAAAGACAAAGAGGTGCCAGAAGATGTGATGCAAAGCTTGTCTCTGCCTTTGTTCACCGCCCTCTGGGCCAGCCCAAGTCAGCATGGCAAGAAGCAGCTCTGTTAATAGCCTCGTTAGTCTCACCAAGATGCTAAGGCTTTGGCTTCCAGCAGATAATTAACAATGTGCTCATGAATTAGGAAGCCCTGGACATCCACCAGGATCTATGTGGAGGCAATGGAGCTGCTCTTGGTTCAGAGCTGGAGCAAAGCGATGCCTCAAGGAGCAGCCCAAAGCAATGGGAACGGCCAACAGGGGCCGGGAGAAGCCTCCTTTGCCCCAGTCTTTCATGGTAAGACCAGTTGTTCTCCAGGTACCCAACGCCTGGAGCTGGAAAACAGGAAAAATTTCTCCAGGGAAGGTGGCGTCAAGCGCTGGCACAGCCTGTCCAGGGCAGTGGTGGAGGCGTCCTTCCTGGAGCGATTTAAAAGCCACAGAGATGTGGTGCTTGAGGATGGGGCTTAGGGGTGGCCTTGGCAGTGCTGGGGCAGCAGTTGGGGGATGATCTTGAAGGTCTTTTCCAGTTTAAAGGATTCTTTGTGGATGCAACAGTCCCTAAAGCTGGAGCTGCCCCACCAGCGAGTAAGGCACATGTAAAAAGTCCTAATAAGGCCCCGTGGTGCCTCATTTGAGTACAATTTACTGTTGCTAATGATGCTGACGGTTATTTCCCCAAGCTAGGAAGTATTTGGCCCCAAAATGGGCTCCTGGAAGCAATTTCAGACCAGCAATCTGTAATGCTGGAGCTGATGGAAGCAATTTGCAACCCATTAGCAGAGATCGGCTGTGAAGATATTTTACACATCACTCAGCCCAGGTTTGAGGAGGGATAGAACTTTCCCCCTTCTCCTTTGGAATTTTTGGCCTGGATGGGGTGAACACTTGAGCAGTGCCTCTGCAGCCGCAGCAGCTGCACCACCCAGACTGGTGAGTTCCTGATTAAAGCTCTTAAATCCACAAATACAGTCCCAGATTGCCAGGCCCGGCACCCCCATAGCCTCACGCTCCAGGAAGGGACGCAGCGGTACCAAGCACCTCCAGCACCCGCAGGACTAATTGACCTTTATTAATTAAATTGCCTCCTGGACAGCAGCGAGTGCAGATAAAGAAGCAATTTGCAAGCCAGGGCTGCCTCCATGGAGGGAGCAATAGCAGGGCACAACCCCAAAAAAGCATGGAAAAGGATCACTTACCCACCCTTACAAACCCATCCTGCCCTGGGGATGCTCTTCCAAGAAGCAGGACAGGAGCTGGTTTCCATAACCGTGGTGTGTATGGTGGAGCAGGGACAAGCACTGCTGGGAAGGTGAGGAAAGAGCCCCTGGGCTTGAGTTATCCCTTGGCCCAGGCTCCCGAGGTCCTCCCAAGACACTCCGGTGCCTGCCTGCCTGCCGGAGCCCGCGCCGGGAGCCTCAGCACTGCAGCACCTTCCCTTAATTACTTTTTTCCTGCTAATTAGATCTGAGGACTTACTGAGGGAAGTCCTGACTCCTGAATCCGGGCTCTAAGCACCCAATTTTAAGAGGATGATTCAGCCTCTGCCACTGTAACCCCATCACTGGGGTCCCAGCCCACCCCTTGGCCACTCTGCTTTAAGCCTTTGTATCTTGCAATTATTACTTGGGGCTAATTGCTACCTTCTCACCCATCCCACAGCCCTCAGCTGGTTCCGCTGTCTCTCCCAGCAGGAATTAACACAACCCTCACGTGGCTTCCCCAAAAAATAACACGGAAACGCTCCTGGTCCCCACGCTCCACTCGATTCCAAGGATGCAGCTGCATTCTCCTTGGCCGAGGGCCAGCGGCAAGGAAGTTTCCCCCGACCGCTCTCCTCCTCCCTGGCTCCTGTAGAAAAGGCTCCTGGGGTGTCTGGGGCCACAACAGCTCCACGAGACCCCCTGGAAACATGTTCTCCATCCAGGGAACGCAGCAGAGCCTCTTCCCTAGGGTTTCTTGTGCACTGGAAATCAAGGATTCCCAAGAACGTCCATGTGCACACCTGCTCCGGCCTGGAGCCTCCTCCCTCCCTGAGCCCAGCCCGTGCTGCCAGGGGACTTACTGGCAATAAAAGCACTGCAGAGGGTGACTTCTCATCTGGAAGAAAAGATGGAGAAGGGGAACAACCCCTTTCCAAATGTCCTTATCCCTTATCCCAGCAGCACATCCTTCCCCGGATTCCCATCAGGAGCGCTAATGGAGGGACAGCTCTCAGCAGGCAGCCGTCGGCCCGGCAAGGAGCGACGCCGGCTGCAGAGCAGAGCAGGAAGGGAAAAGCAGAGCTGGTGCCAACTGGAAATGCTAATGCTGCTCTCCTGGCTTCACAGCCATGTCCCCAAGCACTGGCAGGGTTGTCCCTGAGCCCAGCAAGGGGGGCACTGGCTCAGGGGGTATCCCTGTGCCCCATCTCTATTGCTCCCAGATGTTCCTGAGCAGGTTCCACTGCAAAACCCAGGGTTCCTGCTCGCCCAGGGGAGATGATGCTCCAGAAAAGGACCAAACCAAGTGTGTCCAAGCTATGGGATTTGGGGACAGGGTATGTGTGCCTCACGCTGCTGTATCCCAAATTGCCCACGCTCAGTGGGCTCAAATTGCCCGTTGCTGTGGTTCAGGTGGGGACAGCGCGCTGGGAAGGCACCTCTGGGCAGGGACACAGCTTGTCGTGACAACCCTGGGGTTCGGCTGTCCCTTTCCAACATCACACTTGTAAAAGACATTGAAACATCCTTTTCCATTTGACTGCAGCCACCTTATTGGGAGCAGCGGGAGGGCGCCTGCTGCAGCCTCCGCTCCCAGTGCCGCTGCCGTGGGGGCTCAGCTCGGGTGACGAGGGCACCCCGCTCTCCAGGGCAGTCACAGGGTGCAGCTGGAGGCAGTGGGAGACGTGCTGGCACCGGGGGGAAGCTGGGCAGTGCTGTGCAACACCCCCGCTCTGCCCCGGGGAGGAGCAGAGCACCCAGCACCCGGTGCCTCCTGCCCTGGGAGCACCCGGGGACAACGGCAGAAGGATACTGGGAAAGGGGCAGCATGTCCTGAGCGGGCCAGGGGCTCCAGGAGGGTCAAACGTGACAAACGTCGTGACAAACGTGACAGGGACCACACCGTAGGCAGCAGAGCGGGGCTACACCGGGTGAGCCCAGGGTGGACACTGGAGGCACCGCGTGCCCCATTGGCTGGAAAGGGCTGGAAGGCCATCGGTGCCCCCCGAAGGACCGATCCAAGGGTGTTCAAGCACCTGCTCGTGCTGGGGCCACCTCAGGTGAAGCCTGAAGGGCGGGGGAGGCCGTGGCCCGGGAGAGACAGGTCAGGGATACAGGGGGGATAGGGGGGGGCTTCGGCAGAGCGAGGAGCCGGAGCATCCCTGGAAGGCGCTGGGGGATGGGAGCGGCACACGCACACGCACACACACATTACCCACATGCACACGGCAGCAGCACCAACAGCCCCTGCCAGCGCCTGCAATCGCTGAAGCGCCGCTCCTGGACCTCTCCCTCCTCCTCCTCCTTCTCCTCCACCTCCTCCTCCTCCTCCTCCTCACTGCCCACCGGCCTGCGGCACCCCTCGGCGGCCTCCGGCCCCACCAGCGCTCAGACAATGACTTCATGCGGATTATGCATCTGAAGAAATCACCAGCTCCCAGATAGCCACAGGGGGAGGTATCCATGTGTTTGGCAGGGAAGCAGCCTCCTGCTCGCCTCCCTTCCCCTCCTCTTATCTCCTCGCACACGGCAGCTGCCTCCTCTCCAGCGATGGTCGCCTGCGGTCCCCCCGCGCGGCGCTGAGCGAGGCCCCGGCGCATCCCCGCTCCCACGCTTGCACCAAGGTACCAACGAGGCTATTTTTATTCCCCCCCTTCTTTTCCGGTTCACCCGCCGCTGCCGGGCTCGGTGCCTCAGCACCCTCGGTGCCTGCACGTCTCCCGCTCCCGTGTTCCCAGCCGGCGGCGAGAGGCTCATCCCAGCCCCGGCTCCCACGACGCAGCGGCAGCAGCACGAACCCAGCTCCAGCCACGGCCGCCGGCCCTGACTCCAGGTTTGCATCCTTGATTCCTTCATCTGTTTGTCGATGCAACGGTGCCATTTGTGGGAGGTGGAGGGAGAGTGGGGACAGGTGGGAGCAAGGGGGGATAAGGTGGAGGGCTGGGGGGGAACAGCACCCCAGTCCTACCGTGGGATGGGGAGGGCAGAGAGGAGGTGGGAGGGGAGGAAATGCAAGAGGCTGCATCCAAATAAATATATTTTTATATATATATACATGTATGTGTATATATATACATATATGTAGGCTTGGGGGCAAGAGCAGGGCACAGCAAAGCATCTGCCCCTCACGGGGGCTGCCGGGCACATCCCTGCCTGGGGACACCGTGGGCTGGGCACCTGCAGCACCCACGAGGCCGCTGTGGCACTGAGCACCCACGGACTCCCTTCTTGGCAGAGTGGCCACCCCGGGGTGCTGGCACTGACCATGATGGACCTGAAAGTGGACGAGGAGGAGGTGGACAGTGGGCAACCAGTGAGCATCCAGGCCTTTGCCAGCAGCTCCACCCTGCACGGGCTCTCGCACATCTTCTCGTACGAGCGGTTGTCGCTGAAGCGTGTGGTCTGGGCTCTTTGCTTCCTGGGCTCGCTGGCCCTGCTTGCCCTCGTCTGCACCAACCGCATCCAGTACTACTTCCTGTACCCCCACGTCACCAAGCTGGACGAGGTGGCGGCCACCAGGCTCACCTTCCCCGCTGTCACCTTCTGCAACCTCAATGAGTTCCGGTTCAGCCGAGTGACCAAGAACGACCTGTACCACGCCGGCGAGCTCCTGGCCCTGCTCAATAACAGGTGGGTGCTGGTGCCTTGAGGCGGCCCCAGGTGACATCTCCGTGTGCCAGAGCAGGCCACCATGTGTGGCCCCAGCCACCACACCAGCCCTGCAGGAGAGGTGTGTGCTCCATGACTGACATGGGCAGCATCTCCCCAGTCTCTGTGAGGAAGAAGATCCTCAGTCCAGCTCTGCAGCTGGATGCAGCCAAGAGCCCCCAGGTCCTGCTGCTGCTCCTGGGCATGTGGCTCCCACATTGGGCTGCCCCAGATGGCTCCGGCACACACGGCTCCTGCCCCCAGTGCACAGCACATGCAACAAGGCCACGGCCACCCTGGGCTCTTGTGGGACTAATCCAGCACGGCTGGCTCCAGTGCCACGTCCTGGGTGCCATCACACACGGCTCCAGTGCCACATCCTGGGTACCATCACACACGGCCCCAGGGCCACGTCCTGGGTACCATCTCATGCAGTGAGGCCTGGAGTGCCAGCAGGTGAAGCCACTGAACATCACCCACATCCCAGGATGGTGCCATTCCTTGGGCCATGGAAGCCCCTCACACCCTCCCCAGCCCCTCTCCCACGGCCGTGGTGGCTCCTTGTTGCTGCCAAGTCCCTGTCGTGAGCCTGGTGCACTCCTTGCCCGTGCCAGCGCCAAGGGGCTTCACTGCTGCCCCCACTCGTGCCCCTGGGAGGGGTTTGCAGCCACGACAGCACAGCTGAGACCCAGAACACTCAGCGCATGTCCCGGCAAGGCCACCACCTCACCATGATGCCCCCAAAGGCATGGGGCAAGTGGCTGGGTGGCCTCAACCAGGGCTGGTGCTGCTGGACCAGCAGTGGGGCAAGTGGGATGGGTTAGGAATGTGGCCACTGCCCAACTTCTCCTCATTCATCCTTCTGCCACTTCTCGAGTGGCCTCTGAGCCACTTTGTGCTGTTGGATGCTCTGGAAATGCCATGTGTGAAGCGGGGCTGTGCTGAGCTCATGCTGGGGTAGCTCCTGGGAACCCCAAATGGCCTGTGCCAAAGGGAGCAGCTGCCACAGCTGGGCCTGAGCCTCTCCCTGCTCTTTCCCTCAAGATATGAGATCCCAGATATCCAGACGGCCGACGAGAAGCAGCTGGAAATCCTGCAGGACAAGGCGAACTTCCGAAACTTCAAGCCCAAACCTTTCAACATGCTGGAGTTTTATGACCGGGCTGGCCATGATATCCGGGAGATGCTGTTATCCTGCTTTTTCCGTGGGGAGCAATGCACCCCTGAAGACTTCAAAGTGGTGAGTGACCCGTGGGCCCTGCCCGGTGGAGGGTGTTTGTCCATTTGTAGCTGCTCCTGCCTCCTTCCAGCTCGGAAAGGACTGGCAGCACCATCACTACGGGGATGCCACTGAGTTTTGGAGGTCCAGGTTGTCCCCAGGAGCACGTGAGGCTCCATGGGCTGCTCCCACGTGGGCAGAGCTCCCCGGGATCACTTGGGCTCTGCAAAGCAGGGCTGTGCATGTTGGGTTGGAATCTGCTGTGGTGAGGAGGCTCCAGTGGAAAAGCAGGGAGAGCGTGGATGGCCAAATCCCTTGGGAACACAGGTCCCAGTGGCACAGCACTGTGCCCTGCCATGGAGGTTGTTCTTGCACTGGTGGATCCAGCGCACAATAAAGCCTTTATCCCTGCGGCTGCCTGGCCCCATCCAGCTGGGAATGAAACAGTGCTGGCTATTCGGGTGCTGCCTCATCAATTCGGCAGCCAGGGTGGCAGTTCCCGAGCAGCTCCGGCATGGAGCCTGTGTCCCTGTGCCATTTGGGGTCCCTGTCCTTGTCACCAGCCCGGGGATGTCCCACTCGTGTCCCACGCCGAGCACGGCTGGGTGTGTGCGGAGCTGCTGCCCAGGTCCCGGCACAATCCGGGTGGTTTTAATCACTGGCATTAAATTCCCCTGACGGGCTCTTTCCACAAGCAGGTGTCGTTGTCAGCCATCAGGCATTTTATTTGTTAAATGGAGGCAGTTGCAGCCCGGAGGGGGCTGGATCACCTCCAGTGGGGGGGCGAGCAGGGCCAGCTCCAGCCTGTGCCCGGTTCCGATGCCGGGCTCTTCCCGGGCACGGTCGCGTTTTCTGCGCCGAACCATCCTCAGGGACCTTCATCCCCGCTCCCTCCCTTCATCTGTCGGGGTCCAAATCCCTGCGTTCTGCATCCCCTTCAACCGGCAAAAGCCCAATAGACTCGCAGCTGGTTTGTTATTCCTGCCTGGATTATTCCTTGTGAGCAGGTTGGGATGATTTAACGTATTTGATTAGAGGAAGCTGGCTCTGTGCTACATCTCTGTTGCTCTTTGGAGTCCCCTTGCAGCCCAGCTCAGGCAGGTCTGTGTGTGGTGGGGCTGGGATGATGCCCCGGCAGCTGCCCTGTCCCTGTGTGTGGCTCCCAGCACTCGGAGAGGCTTTCGAGGGGTTTGTCTGACCAGTTACTTCCTTGCTGCTCCCTCTCGCTGCTCAGACCGTGTCCGCCCAGGCTGAGCCAGACTCGGTGCTGCTCTGGGCCTGGTGGCACCGGCCGGGCCGGTGGGTGCTGGGGACCCGCACCTGGGGATGCACCGGGGATGCACCATCAGCTCGTGCCACCCCAGAGGGGTCCCGCCTTCTCACACAGGGGCTGTGTCCCCTCTGCACTTTGGGGAGCCCCTTGCAGTGTCCAGGGATGCTTTTGCAGCTGGTGCTGCCTCTCTCCTCTCACTGATCCAGAGGGGATGGAGAGGGAACTTGCCAGGGAAGGTTTGGGGCTGCCCAGACCCCCCCAGACTGGGGCTGATGGGGACAGCCGGGGCTGATGGGGACAGCCTCGGGGTCTGTGGGGACAGCCTGGGGCTGATGGGGCCGGCCGGGGGGCGCGTAGCCGCCGGGCGATGCCAGCCGCATGCTGATGGCCGGCACGGGAGGCGGCAGAGGAGCCGCGGCTCCAGCGGCAGCGCCAGGGCCCGACACGCCGCGGTGCCGCCTTATCTGTTCCCAGCAGAAGTGAGGGCTCGGGGCAGCCGTGGCGAATGCAAATGAGGGGTGCCGGAGCCCAAACATCTGGGGTGACGACAAGGCAGAGGAGGAGCTGCCTCCTGCCCGGGTGCCCCTCGCGCTGCCGGGCAGCGGGGGAGCAGCCACACCGGAGCAGGGACCTCCCGTGCTGGGGGCACTGCCTGTGTGCCCCCCAAAGCACCCACCCAGGAGCAGCCCAGGGGGCTGTGGGCTGGTCTCAGCCCCCCAGCTCAGTTTGCAGCATCACCTGCAGCCAGGACAGGATGCCCTGGCACACAGGGCTTGTGCAGGGTGCTGTGGGGAAGCCCATCCTAGGATGATATGGCTTATCCACCTCTTCTTTCATCCTATGTCATCACCAGCCACGTCGGGGGGGTCCTGGCATTGCTCATCCCCCTCCATGAGCCCCCGCCAGCCGGTGTTCCCCAGAGCTGTGTGCAGGATGCAGGGACACCCCAAAGGAGATGGCCAGGCTCAGACTCATCCCATACCTGGGACTGAACCCTCTAAAAAGACACGGGGGGAACATTGGCCTTCCCCAGCTCTGCCCTGGCTCTTCACAGCCCCTCCAGCACCAGGGCAGTGTTTGGTGTCCCCTAAAGCTCCCCCTGCTGCAGTGGGCCAGGACAGGGATAAGGAAGTACAGGGACGTGCAGTGATCTCCTCCCCTCAGCCCCAAAATCTTGGCATGACCTTAAACCTTGGAGAGGCAAACACAAGGCTGAGGGGCAAGTTCAGGACACCACCCTGAGGGACATGGGCTGAGATGTCCCCATCCGCAGGGCTGTGCCCAGAGCCTCACACACCCAGGGATGGGACAGACAGGGGACAGACAGTTCCCCTTTGTGGGGTGGGGTGACTCGCCCTCGCTGTCGCCCTGTCTCGGGGCCACGCTCCCTGACACGCTCATTAGCAGCACAGATCAATGTTTCACACTTGCTACTTCATTATTTATGAGTTGGAGTCCTCGCTCTGCTGCGGCTCCCAGCTCGCACTTCCTCTCCCTCCTCGCTCCCTGAAGTTCCCCTGGAGCCCTGCACATCCACATGGATCTGCACCTCACCCAGCAAGGGACAGCCCCATGAGTCCTGTCTCTGGGCTCTAAACCCCAGTAATTTTCTCTTCATCCCAGGGAAAAAAGGAGAAACACAGAGGATAAGCTTCCTCTCCACACCCTGGTATGGGAATTGTGGCTGCATGAAACTCAAGAAGGTGCCTCGTGCTTTGGAAGCTCCTTTTGGGGGATTGGTGCAGCCGTGGGGGCACAGGAGCAGCCGTGCCTGGGGCAGCACAATGTGCATTTGCAGCTTGTCCTTCTCGCACTCCATGAACCCATCCCAGGGAGAGCCCCATCCCGAGCTCCCTGTCCCTGTCCTGCTCCAGGCACCGTGGCTGAGCTGGGAGCCCTGGGCAGTGTGCACGGGACAGCCTCGATGAGCTGGAGAGGATTAAGACCTCTGGACTGTTTCCATGAGGCTCCAGGGCTGAGCTGGCACTACGGAGAATTGAGTTTGACGTGGAGATCATGCCGCTGCCTTTTGCATTGAATTCTGCATCCTCTGCCCTGGAAACACCGAGTGCACAGAGGGAGAGCCAGGGAGGGAGCAGGAAGGGTCTGCAGCAGTCCCAGCAAACCCCAGCCACACTCCTCCTCTACTCCTTCCTCACATCTCTGGAGCAATACGGGAGCTCCTGGGATGGAGAACAGGTCCTGTTCCCCACAACATCCCATTGCTCCTTGCTGAGCTTCCCACCCGCTTCTGACCCCACTGCACCTTGGTGATCCCCCCTAAACACCACCAGATCCTGCTGTGCCCCTCAGACCCTGCTAAACCCCAGTGTGTGCCCCTCTGTACCCCCAAAACCTCTTTGCACCCCGGGGCTCCCTGCTCAGCCTGCACCCACCTCGCTCCTGCCACCCTGGGAACACCATAGCTTCTCCCCCTGAAAAAAGCCCTGCTGTGGTTCAAACCTGCCCCACTGGTGGGTGCCAGGATGTCCTGCAGCACCGCGGGAGCTCGGAGGGACGGGCATGACGGAACACACTTGGGCTGCCGGTCTCAGGGTGCTCAGCCCGGGGATGCTGCTGGTCCCCTGCTCTCCCTGGCCCCCAGCCCCGCAGGATCCAGGCTCCAGCCCCTTCCTGGGGACCCCCAATCCAGCCCAGGGCCCCCTGTGGCCCCACACGGCCCCGCGGCAGTCACAAGCCCGGGAGCCCCGTGGCGAGCGGAGCTCCCCCGCGGCGCAGCCTTAGTGGATAATCACGGAGCCGGAGTGAGAAGCATCTCCAACACAGCTGGAGAGACCGGGCGCGGGAATTACTGATACCCAGACATTTCCTGGAGCTTTTGACAGTTAATAAACAAACCGCATGGGTCCATCTGACTCTGAAAAAACAACTTGGGGACAGCGTGTGAGCACCAGACACGGCCACTGGCCCCAGATAGTCCCGTCCTGGTTTGGGGCTGGTTCCCAGCAGCATTCCAAGCCCTGGCAGTTCCCTCCATGGTCCCCAACGGAGCTGGTGCATTTACAAATTCTGTAAGACATTCAAGTGATTTGTGCAAATCACTTTCTAGAGCGGTGCATGGGCTCCTAAATAACTTATAAGGTTGGAAACCGCTCGCCTGTATCCGTTGTTTCCGAGCAGTGATTCACCTCGGGCATCCCGGCGGTGCTCCCGGGGGCCCAGCCCTGCGTCCTCACTTGGATCATCAGCAAACTCCAGCCAGGCTCATCCCCCACGTCGTCCTCTCTCCATTTGACCCCAGAGGTGGCACCGTTTTCCGGACGAATGAAGCAAACCCAGCAGGACGTGGGCTGCCTGGCGCGAGATAATCGGAGCTGATGGAGCAGAGGAGCCGCCACGCACGGGACCGCAGCCCTTTGCTGGTGGTGACTCGGCTCTCCCGGGAAGTGCAGCCGGTCGGGAGTGTCCCGACTCTGTTGTCTCGTCGGCAGCTCCGAGGTTTTCAAGTATCCCTGTATTTTGCTCAAAGCAAATCATCCAGAAAGCAGCCGTGAGCTGTTCGCCCTCGGGCACGGAGCAGAGACACTCACACATTGCTCTTTGGCTGCTTCCTTGCCCCAGCTTCACCCAAGCATTTCCAGAACCAGGCAGGAGGACTGGGGAGTCCCTGGCTGCTCGTGGCTCTGCTCACCCCACGCTGACACAAACGTGGAGATGGGAACTCCTGTTGGAAGCCAGTTGCACTCCACGCTCACTCTGCAGCAGGACAGCGATGCCACGGCACAACGCCAGCACTGTTGCTGCGTGGGACCAGCACCACTGAGCCCACCACGGTTGATCTTGGCCAAGACAATGCAGAAGAGGGTCAGGAGCAAGCAGGATGAGGACATGGCCCTGGGCATGGCATAGTGAGAGGCCACTTCATCAGAACTGTGAATGTCAGGATTAGAGGAGGAGGGAGAAGGACACGCGGGATCAGGATCAGGCTCAGCCGGTGTCATTTAGCCCCGAGTCTGCCCAGGGGCTGTGTCCAGCCCCAGCAGCACCCATGGCTGTGCAGAAGCACCCCTGGCACAGCAGCAGTGTGCACACCCAGAGGGGCCACGCACCCCCAAAGCTGTCACAAAGCCAAAGGTCTGTGCACACCTGGAGATGTCGCACACACAAAGTTGTGCACACCCAGACACACACACTGTGTCACACACACACCCCCAAAGCACTTTTCACACCCGGAGGTGTCATGCCAAGAGCTTAGAGCGTCTCAGCTGCAACTCTGGCCATTCCTGTTCCTCTTGCTATGCCTTTGCACACAAAGACTCATTAACAAATGAATTATTAATGATTATTAATAAGCTGTAATGGCATCTGTGGTGGCTGGAAGAGATGAGGAGGCTTTCTAGTGGTATCCAACCGCCATGGAGGCGAGGATGTCATGGCTGAGGACAGGGCATCCCGGGCATGTGTGTCCCAAGGGATCCACAGGCTGCAAGCACAGCCCTGGACAACACAGCATACGGGGGCTCCCAGATCGTTCCCCTCAGCCTCCCCTTGGTGTTTATCCCAGCCCTAGGCAGGGCAACAGTGAGGTGCTGTCTGGGGACTCCAAAGTATCTGCCCAGGAAACTCCTGGTGCCATTTTCTCTCTCTCCCTGATATCATGTGGGGAGAAGCTGGGATGGAGGGCTCAGGACCTCTGAGTCTCTGGAGCCACAGATCTCCACAGGGAGATCAGGAAATTAACTGTCTCATGGCCTCTTGCCTCAGTTTAATTTCTCTGGCTGATTACAGCTGCCTGTGTTTTCTTGCCTGTGGAGCTTGGCTGTGACTCCCGAGGCAGTGCTGCAATTCCTGCTCCAGCCAGGGCTCAAGGAGCTCCTCACCAGCTCTTATTTATTTATACAGCCCCAACACTCAGCTATTATAACCAATTATTTACTTTTAGAGGTTTTTTTGCTGTATGGAAGGTTTGCATCCAGGCTCTAACCCCAAGGATGGAGCTGGGGCAGGGTGTTCCCACTCACTCTCTGATTTATCAGGGATTTTAAAGCCCTGCTTCCTGGCAGGGACAGGGAGACCCTTCCAGAGCCGCCGCACGCTGGGGCTGTGAGACTGCTCTGCTTGGATTAGATTAGATTTGAAAAGCGTGATACGTGCGGAGCTGGAGCGAGCGAACACAGCAAGGAAACCAGACCGGAACACCGTGGGTTTCTTCCCCCCTCCAATAAAACCGCCGGCTCGAATCTGCCTGCATGAACTGTCTGAGCAATTGTGAAGGATGTTGGAAAAAATTGCAACCTGCTTATGCGTAATTCGTGATCGGCAGGAAACACGGGAAGGCGTTGGGACAAGTGTCCACAGGAATAATCCTGGACACGCGGGAATTAGCGGCACCTCGGCAGCATTCTCTGCGTCCCGGCCGAGTCCTGGTGACCCCTCCACAGCACAAAGGGACACTGCCAGCAGGTAAATCAGTGGGAAGCTCTCAGCAGTACAAACTGGTTCAATTATAGCGTAAACAGATGCCGGCGAGGAGGATGAGGTGGCTGCAGAGCCGTCACGGCGGATCACAACCCAGGGCCCAGCTCCAGGGACACGCTCGACCGCCCACCAAGCTGCAGGGGAGTCCTGGCTGAGCCCCCTGAGACCCTGGGCCAGCGTGGCCGCAGGTGGCCTCAGTGCCCAGGGCAGCAGCACTATCACCAGCAGGGCTGGCCAGGAAGCGCTTGCCCAGGAAAGCTTTGAAAGATTAATAGAGTTTAAATGGAAGCGTTTGGAGAGGAGATAAGGCTCATCTGATATGAAATCATATGGAACAACGGGATCCAGGGAGGCCCTGGCTCTATAATGAAGTCCACTTAGCACATTACTCACCATAATGTGCTTTTTATTAAAGTCCTGTGCTGCAGGTGCTGAGTCTGCAGCTGGGAACACGGGGCTAGAACGGCACAGGGACCCGGAGCACCAGACCCCGCCACCGGAAGCAGCCAGGATGCGGCGTGGCAGCCCTGCACAGTCCCTAAAAGGCACCTTTGGCTTCCAGTTTCCCATCCCCTGTTTGATCCAGGGATGCGGCTCCGGCATCACCCAGCGCTGTGGCATCACCGGTCCCCGTGGCTGGGGCTGGTGGGCCTGCAGGGACGGGGTGGAGAGGAGGCGGAGGTGGGGAATAATACAGAGGAAAAACTCCTTTTTAATCATCAATTTTTCTGCATTAGAATGTGACATGCTAATCCACTGTGAAGCGTCTAATCTGGGGGATAAAGGGCCGGATAACACAAGCTGCGCCCGGCTTGGCTGGCGGAGCAAGCCCAGGCAAGGTGGCAGCATCTGATAAGGGGTGCAGGATTAGTCCCGGCACAGATGCGGCTTGCCCGGGCAATCCCACCTTGCTTGGCTGCCCCTGCTCAGCCTCTCGCCAGGGTCAGGGAGAGATCTGGAGCCCTGGAGCCGTCCCAGAGCGGCTCATCCCGCCCGGAGTGGTGAGGGCAGCACTGCCGGTGCCTCCACTACCACCTTGGCAGCCCTGGGAGCTGCACATCCCTGGGCCAAGACACGTGGAAAACCTGATTTTTCTCCCTTTCAATTCACACGCGCAGGTGTGTGGTGGGAGCAGGACAGCCCAGCTGTGGGGTCCCCATCTGCCCCAAATATCCACCCCCACGTGCTGCTCTGACTGCCGTGGGGCTGCACCTCATCTCATTCCTTTCCAGCAGCCAGCTCCAACCCCCGGGCACCCCCAGGGTTGACGTCGGCAGCACAGCCCCGGCTCAGCCAGTCTTTGGCAGGGATGGGCAGTGCCCATCACAAAACCGAGCGGGTCCAGCTCCCGGGCCGCTTTCTGCGACAGCCTCCCCGGGGCTCGGAGACCTGGGATAACAGAGCTTGCAATGTTGTTTTCTCCTCACCTCCTCGGGGATTGGTTTATCTCTATGAATAACTCCATCCCGGCTTTGATCTCCTCTGCCATTAAAGCGTGACAGGCTGTGAAATGTGCTGTTGCTGCCGTCAAATCCCGCTCCCGCTTCCCCCCCCGCCCCCCCGCCGCCTCCGTGCTCCCCCGCTCTGGGGAACCTCCTTTCCCAGGCCCGTGAGGAGCAGCAGAGCAGCAAGCGGGGCCGAACCGCCCGGGATAGTGGCCAAACACCGTGCTGGAGGCAGGAAAAACCCATCTCCTTCCCCTACCCCGCATCCCGCGCTGCGGCAGGGAGGAGGGCACGGAGCATCCCCGGTCCCAGCGCTGGGTCGGGTGTGGCGGCATCATCCCAGCACCCGCCACGGGGGCTGATGTCACGGCTAATTATAGCATCCCCCGTCCCTCACCCCCGCCAAAGCTTTACCTGAGAGAGGGTAAAAATAACTCCTGGCGAGGGAGGAGCTGGAACGAGCCCAAGGACTCCTCCAGCATCTCCAAAACTTGCACAAACCAGGACGGCACCCCCCTGCCTGCAACACACGGCCACTGTTTGTCCCCAGTCTGGGGGTCAGGACACGCTCCCCCTGGTGCTGGTGCCACCGTGCTCCTGGCTGTGGCCGTCCCCGGTCACCTTCACCCCAGCTCGAGTGTCGGCGCAGGGACAAGTGGTGGTAACCGGAGCCGGGCCGTGCTCGTCCTCCCGCCCCGCGCGGCTGCTGGGAACCAGCCCCGGCGCTCCCCGCGAGCTGTTTAAGCCGAGCGAGGCAGGTTAATGGCCCCAGTCGATGATGGAATGTTTTCATTACACAACTCTCTCTCTCTCCCTGCTGCAATTGCTCCCAAGAAGACACATTAAACCTCCCCGTGCCGAGGGAGCGCATCAGCCCATCAGCACCATCAGGGACTGGCCGATGGCCCAGGGCAGCACCACTCACCTGCCGGAGCCCTGCTGTGGCTAAACAACCCCCTCAGCCTGCAATTCCACAATTCCATTTCCCTTATTCTCTCCCTACTACAGCCACGGCACAGAAACTCAGACCCAGAGCTGAGGAGCACCAGAAATCCCACCCCAACCTCAGACAGCTCCTACCTGCTCCTCCCTGCCAAGAGCATCCTCCAGTGCCAGTCTGTGTGGGATTAGCCCAGTGTGTTCCCAGCCTGCTCCTACAGGGCTGAGCCAGCCCAACTCTCCCAAACCTCCTCCCAGGTGAATCCCTGATGCTGTTACAGCCCAGCCCTGCCTTGCAGCTCCAGCCCATCTCCATCAAAGGCACAGGGCACCTATGACCTGGACCCCATGTCCTGGTGGCTCCCAGCCACCCAATCCACCTCCCTGGCCCCCTTTGCCAGGAGGAGTTTCCAGCTCGGACTCTCTGGGTTGCTCCCAAAAGGTGCAGCCTTGCTCTTGGCTTGATGAAATTTCATCCTGTGGCTCTGGCGCTCGTCCCCAAGGTCACCCACCCTTTATTCCAGGTCCCCAAGTGGCATCTGCCAGTGTCTCTCTTGCACAAGGGCTCTGTTGGGAATGTTGAGCTTGGGGAGCCCCGGGATGGGACAACCTGCGGTCACACCATGGACACTGCCCCAGTGTCCATTCCACCGGGACTCACAGGCAGCTGCTGGTATCGGATCAGATTTGTACCAGGATCCTGATTGATTTCTTCTCCCAGTTTGTGGTGCCCCTCTGTGCCAGGATGTGCTGAGGGACCGGCAACCCCGAGGGGTGTGTGGGGAAGGAGGCGCAGCAGCTGAACTGGGGGCTTGGGGTGAGCTTCCCCCAGGTTTGTCCAGCCCCTGCATATCCAAGTGCTGCCAGCTTTAGATGCTTCCCCTGGGCCAGCGATGGTGGTGCCGGGATGGGGCTGGAGATTGCTCTGTGGTCTCTGGATGCTTTTATGAAGTGCTGAGTGCAGGAAAACAGCAAACCACGAGAAGGGGCTGTGCTGCTGCAGGGAGGAGACGCTCGTGCTCCTGGCAGCTGCTGGCTCCATCCCAACATCCTGCACCAGAGCTGCTCCCCGGGACCCCCAGCCCAGGCAGTTCAGCAGCACAGGGCCTGGATGCCATTCCCTGAGGGAGGAGGTGGCTCCCTGTGCCCCGCTGGCATCAGAAGCATGAGGTGACACACCTGGCACCGGCTGGCCTCTGCAGAAGGACTGATCACCTGAACAGGGCCCAAATTCTGCCAAGAGCAGCCCTGCTCAGGGGAGGACACATCTCACACCACTTGAAACGTCGGATTTGCCAGATTCTCACGTGCACATGGCACAGGGGGATGAGCCTGCAGGGATAGGCACTGCCAGGGCAGGAAGAGCACCGTGGGAGCCTGAGTACACCACAGCATCCTCCTACCCAGCTGGAGCAGCGCTGCAGCAGGACAGTGCCACGGGCATTTTGGGAAAACCTCTGGCTCCAGCTGCCCTGAGGACGAGCGCAGGGAGCCCGGCATACGGCGGCTCCGGAGACAGCCGGGGACCCAGTGGGGAGGGCCTGGCTGGAGCAGCCACTCGGGCTGCCAGGGCCAGGCCACACAAGGATGGAAGGCATGGCATGGGGACGCCTGGGGACCTGCACACACCCACACAGACCGTGTGCCCCCAGCCTGGCAGCCCCTCAGGCCCCCAGGCAGCACCGGCAGCTCCCACGGTGCTTCTGGAGCCGGTGATGTCTCTGCTCAGTCCTGGCAGCTGCAGCCGGCCGGTCCCGAGGGGCCCGGGGAGCCCGTGGAACCGCCCCTCGCTCCTCCTCCCCTCCTCCTGCTCCTGATATACCCTCCTCACTCCGGCCCCTCCGAGCAACCCTCAGCTCCTCTCCCTCACTCCCGCTTGCCTCACTCCTTTTCCCTTCTCCGTTTCTCCTCTCTGAACTTGACCCTTCCTCCTTCCCTGCTTTCCCCCAACCCCTCTCTCCCACACCCCAAGGAACTGACTGAAGACCCCCAGGCTGTGGCAGGGCAGGGGCCAGGACCCCCACACTGGAGTCAGGACCTCTACACTACAGCTGGGACACCCAGCCTGGACAATGCCTCTCCAGATATTCTGCACCATCTCCTTCTCCAGCGAGGAAGGACCAGAAGATGCTGCAGCCACTGGGAAGGGAGAAGACGGAGCAGATGAGTTCTTGTATGGGCAGGAGGATGAAGAAGAGGATGCGGGGACAGCCACAGACTTTGTGGCCTTTGCCAGCAGCTGCACCCTGCACGGGCTGAGCCACATCTTCGTGGAGGGCAGCTTGGGCGCCCGGCAGGCGCTGTGGGCACTGGCCTTCCTCCTCTCCCTCTCCATCTTCCTCTACCAGGTGGCCGACCGCATCGCCTACTACCTGGAGTACCACCACGTCACGCTGCTCAGCGAGGAGGACAGCCCCGAGATGACCTTCCCCGCCGTCACCTTCTGCAACATCAACCGTGTGCGGCTTTCGCAGCTCAGCCACGAGGACCTGCTCTACCTGGCCCCCCTGGTCGACTACGAGCCCGGGATGGAGCTGGGCTTCACCCCAGCCCAGCCCAGCCCCTGGGAGGAGGACGAGCCCCTAAATTTGTACGGGTTTTTTAACCGCACTTGCCACCAGCTGGAGGACATGCTGCTGAGCTGCAGCTACCGCGGCCAGCGCTGCGGCCCCGGGGACTTCGCGCCGGTGAGTAGCCCCAGGGTGGCCCGGCACGGGGAGCAGCTCCAGAGCTGATCCGTGTCGGACGGGGCATGGCAGGCGATGCTGCCCTTGGAGCTTGCTTAGGGACAGGCTGATATTTCAGCCCCGTCTGCCGGAGCTGGGGATGGCACCGGCTGTGGAGACCTGCTGGCGGGACACAGAGAGCAGCCCCAGGGCTGTGCTTGCAGAGGAGGTGTCTGGCACCTCCGTCTTGGTGGCATCAGGGTTTGTGGGGCACCGTGTGGTCTGAGCCCACTGCCCTCACATGCCCCTTGCCCGGGCTGGCAGCAGCTCCGCGGCATTGGGGCTGTGCCGGCTGCTGGAGGCAGGAACTGGAATGGCTGAGGAGGGATGGGGGGGCCCAGGATCCTGTCCAGCCCCGTCCTCTGCAGGGTTGGAGGAGGGCTTGGAGGAGGTGCCGGGACATGCATTGGGCTGAGTGCCACCATCTCGGGGAGCCGTGGGCTCTGTGGGGCCCAGGTGCTGTAAATCTGCAGTGTCGCCTCCGAGTCCATCCTCCACCGGGGGAAACATCTCCTCCACCAGGGCCAAGATGGGCAGTTCCAACACAGAGATCTCATGGGTCAGGAGCCCTTGGGTCAGACCATGCTGCGATGGCTGAGTTTTGGGGCTGGAGATGCTCTCCTGGCTCTGTGCTGTGGCTCCACACAGAGGGGCCTCAGCCCTGTGTCCTCTCCTGCAGGTCTTCACTCGCTATGGGAAGTGTTACACCTTCAACGCGGGGCAGGATGGGAAGCCCCGGCTCATCACCATGAAGGGGGGCACTGGCAATGGCCTGGAGATCATGCTGGACATCCAGCAGGACGAGTACCTGCCAGTCTGGGGGGAAACAGGTAACCTACTCTCCCAGCAGGTCCACTCAGTCACCAGCAGCTCCTGGGGTGCTCCCCAGCCCCTTCCCAGCTCCCCAGCTCACAGGTCCACATCCCTGAGGCTCCCTCCTCTTCCCTCCTTCCATTCCTCATCACTTCTGGTCTTTTCTTTCCCTTTTCCTCCTTGTCTTTGCTCTTCGCCATGGCAACTCCCCATCGTTTAGACAAAGAGCCATCACTTGTTTATAAATAGAGGCAAAACACTTTCCATGCCACACTCCTGGGTGCGGAGCAGGGGGGTTGGGGTGGAGGGGGCAAGGACATGGTGCAGCAAACAGATGGGCAGATGGATGGACACGTGGACGAATGACTTGGCCCCGGGGAAGCGTGGGAGGCAGAAGTTTGGGTCCCTCTCACAGCAGGCCCAGCGCAGCCCCTTGGAGCAGGGACGGTGCCACGCTCACCTCGCTTCTCTCCACTGCAGACGAGACCTCGTTCGAAGCCGGGATCAAGGTGCAGATCCACAGCCAGGACGAGCCCCCACTGATTGACCAGCTGGGCTTTGGGGTGGCTCCCGGCTTCCAGACCTTCGTGTCCTGCCAGGAGCAGCGGGTAGGGAGTGGGCAGATCTGGGATGTTCCCTCCCACCCTCTGCTGGAGGAGCGGAGCCTCCTCCCTGTGCTCCCGTTCCACACTGGATGGAGAGGAGGACCTGGCCCTGGGGACTGATGCCACGAGGGCATCTGTCCCCTGCCACACTGGGGGCCAGGTGGCTTCTCTCCTCACTCCTGGCTTCTGCCTCCTCCCAGCTTATCTACCTGCCACCTCCCTGGGGTGACTGCAAGGCTGTGGCAGGCGACTTGGAGTTCTATGACACCTACAGCATCACGGCCTGTCGGATCGACTGCGAGACCCGGTACCTGGTGGAGAACTGCAACTGCCGCATGGTGCACATGCCAGGTGAGCCCCACGCCCAGCCCGGCCCTGGCTCAGCCCATCAGTGTTGTCCCACCTGGAAAACCTGCTCTGTGTCTCCCCAGGCGATGCCCCTTACTGCACCCCGGAGCAGTACAAGGAATGCGCGGATCCGGCCTTAGGTGAGGCTGCCTGGCCCCGTGGGACGGAGCCGCGGGCGTTGGGTTTCTCCATCTCTTCATCCCCCTTTCTCTCTGCACAGATTTCCTGGTGGAGAAGGACAACGAGTACTGCATCTGCGAGATGCCCTGCAACATGACCCGCTACGGCAAAGAGCTCTCCATGGTCAAGATCCCCAGCAAGGCCTCAGCCAAGTATCTGGCCAAGAAGTACAACAAGTCGGAGCAGTACATCGGGTAACGCGCTGCGGCCACGGCGGTGGGGCAGCACCTGCTCCCTCCATCCCAAACCTCAGCCTGATGCCACTTCTGTCCTGCACAGGGAGAACATCCTGGTGCTGGATATCTTCTTTGAAGCCCTGAACTACGAGACAATTGAGCAGAAGAAGGCGTACGAGGTGGCTGGTTTGCTGGGTGAGTGTTGGTGGCTGCGGGGAGCCCTGTGACAGTCCCCAGAGAGTGTCCCCCAGTGAGGTGGTCTCATGTTGGCCCAGTCACCGTGGCCCTGTTCCTAAGGCACCAGGATGTGCCGACAGTGCAGATGTGGAGCAGGGCACCCCACTGCCACGGCCAGGCACCAGTCACAACGGTGATGAGTTCTGCACTTCCTCTGCTCCCTCTGCCACCCGACTCTGGACTCAGGCCCCCCTGATGGCCTCCCTCTCCTCTGCAGGTGACATTGGAGGACAGATGGGGCTGTTCATTGGGGCCAGCATTCTCACAGTACTGGAGCTGTTCGACTATGCCTACGAGGTGAGTGTCTCCTTCATGCCACGGCTGCTGAGGGGCCCAGGATATCCTGGAGCACCAAAACACTCGTGTGGGACATGGGGAAGAGCCACCCATGAGCCCCATGGCACTGAAATGTGACTCTGGCAGGTGATAAAGCACCGGCTGTGCCGGCGGGGCAAGTGCCACAAGAACCACAAGAGGAACAACACAGACAAGGGCGTTGCGCTGAGCATGGATGACGTGAAGCGCCACGTGAGTGCCGGGCACAGCACGGTCCCCTCCTGCTAGTCCCCTCCTGCAGCTCAGGGGCTGCCCGAGAGGTGCCGTGGAGCACTTGGGAAAGGAGCAGAGGGACCAGGCAGAGATGCTGTGGGGGATGGCACTGGGTTTGTACAGGGACCTGGGTGAAACCAGTAATCCCGACATTTCGTTTTTCCCAGAATCCCTGTGAGAGCATACGGGGGCACCCGGCAGGCATGACGTACGCAGCCAACATCCTACCTCACCACCCGGCCCGGGGCACCTTTGAGGACTTCACCTGCTAACCGACGTCTGGATGTACAACCTGAGCTACCAAAGCCCTGTGAGAGCTGCCCTTCTCCCTGCCAGCGCCAGCAGAGAGACACATCTGAGGGCCTTTGCTCCTCAGCACGGTGGGACGCGGACAAGAGCGACGGCCTCGGATTTCGGGGCAGGCAGTGGGGTCGGGCGATGCCAGACCCCAGCACAGCCCCTGTGGCAGCTGCTCTGCGCCTGCCCCACTCCTTCAGAGACTCCAGGACGCTCCAGCCCAGCCGTGCTCGCAGAGCGAGAGCGACACGCACAGTGGGCCAGGGCACGGGCCTGCCCCGGCTCCCCTCGGCTCCCCTCGGCCTTTTTAACTAAAACCCAGAAGCCAAGAAGAAGCAGCCATTCGGCCGCAGTCTCCATCCACAGCCCTGTCCGTCTGTCCTCTGTCGTCTCCATGCTCATCCTGCTCCATCTCCTTGGCCTGCGCTTGCTGGGACCCCCATGCCTGGCGGGGGAATCATCGAGGAGCCCCCGGCATGCCCGGCACAGGGCAGCGGGTCAGGAGTCCCCAGAGAGCCCCTCTGTCCCCCCAGGACCGGCAGTCCAGCCTTGCCCAGGCGCTCCCAGCCGCTCCATGCACACGAAGACGCAGCTTCTCCACCTCTCCAGAACGTCTTCCTTGGCCCCTGCCCCGGGATCAGCCCCGGGAGCACCGGAGGGGGCTTGGCTGGGAGGTGCCACCTCGGCTCTGAGGACGCCAGGCACTGTCCCTCCCTGCCCACCCCTCCTGGGCTCTGGGCAGCCTGGCCAGCGCCAGCCCTGCCCCGCTGTCCCTCCTGTGCCCAGAGACCTCTGTGGCCCCAAATCCAGCCATCCTTGGGGTGGAAGGAAACCTCCGGCTCCCATTTGGCTGCAGCCCCTAGCCCGGCCCAGCTGGGGACACCCCCTTGGCACCACTGTGGCACTGCTGTGGCCGGGCAGGCACTGGAGCCCCAGTCCCCACAGGGTTCTCAGGGGCTCTGGGGCCGCAGCTCCAACCCCGCTGGGCCCTGACAGCTGCTGCCCCGGGCGGTTTGGGGTGTCTGTGGGTTCCCGGGGCCGCCACTGCCCCTCCCCGGCACAGTCCCACCCTGGTCGGGGGTCCATGACCACCCAGCTGCTGCCCCCCGCGCCCGGCAGCACTCACCACTCCCCTCCGGGGCCTCAATTTGGCCCCCCCAGTCCCTCTCCCAGCCCCCAGGCCAGAGCCCTCCCTGGGCCCAAGTGCTACTTATCTTTAAGAGCTTTTGCAATAAGTCTTTTTAGTAATTTTTATTTCTCAATAGCCGTTTTGTTTTTATTCTTGTCATTTTTATTCTTATTATTTGCTTCCTGACCAAAATTAGGAACTGGGGGTCAGTCCTTTGTATCCAGCGATCACCCAAAGATGACGGGTCGGCCACATCCATAAATTTTCTTATGGATTTCTCCTAATGTTTCATCGCGTTCCATTTATTTATTTTCTTTTTTTCTCTTTCCCATTCAGGCTTTTAAAGATGGGGCTGGGATTTGACCTTGAGGCTCACCTGTTGAAGAAAACACTTTTTTGTTATTATGCCATCCACATTTTATATTTCTTATATATAATATATATGACTATATATATATGTGTACATATATATATATATATATCTATATGCATCATGCCAGTGTAGATACCCATCCAGTAGCATTTAGGCCTTGTTCTTGTGCCATTTTTTTTTCTGTTACTGCTCTCTGAATGCCTTCAAGTGTATAAAGTGTGGAATTCTCTCCGGTATCTGTACTATGTACACACATTTTCATAGGAAGCACAATAAGATGACAGATGCATTGTACATCAATACCTGCTACTCTTAACGATGATATAAAGAATGATTAAAATGATATAACTCCCCCACGCTGAGCCTTTGTCCCTTGCTGAGCTGCTGGAAGTGCTCCCTGAGGAGGCAGGTGGGGACGGCCTCATCCCGGGATGCTCCTGGAGCCGGAGGAAAGGGAGGGGGAGGATGAAGCTTTGGGCCAGACTTCAGTGCTGCCCGGGACATGCAGAATGTCCCCCATGTCAGAGCTGACCTGAACTGAGCCACGTTAAACTCCCTTTCCTGGTGCTCTGGGTACCTCAACGAGCTCCAGCCTCAATGCCGGGTCCTGCCCTCCTTTGGGAACTCATCCCGAGGGACACAGGGCTGGAGGAGGGAGTTGACTTCTGCTCCCAAGCAGGGAGAGGAGAATTAACACACACAGAGCTGTTAATCTCTTACAATTCCAACACCTCTGTGGTTTGGGACCCCTCTGAGGTCCAGCAGGAGTCACCAGCTGGAATTTCACCTGTGTTAATTTAACCCCGGCAGTGGCCCTGGGAGCACAACCCAAACATAAACACACCTTTTGTCCTAAAAATTTCCACCTACAACGAGCAAAAGTAACAACAGAGCAGAACCAACACTGGGCATCAAAAAAAAGCCCTCAAGACTCCATGGAGACTGAATAATACGGAGTGGGAGTGGACAGGGAACACTGAAATGCCAACCTCCCCCCCCCCCCCCCCCCCCGCCCCGGTCCCTTGGCTCCAGCCATGTCCCTGGGGCTCCTGGAAATGGCAGAGGAGTGTTTTGCATCTCAACTAGAACAGTCTTACCCTGCTCTGCTCCTTTCTGGCCAGAGCTGGAGCTGCAAAGGCTGCAGATTTGAAGGGGAACAGGAGAATGGCCGGGCCAGGAGGGTGTTAATGAACCTGATTAATCACAGCCAGAGCTGCCTGTGCTCACTCCCTCCCCACAGCATTCCTGGCACTGCCCCCGGCTCTGGGAGCTGTAATCCCCTCCCAGCTCCCCCTGGACATGCTGGCTGTGCTGGGGGCAGGTCACCCCGTCCATCTGTCACATCCTGGCCGGAGCGTGGCTCTCCGAGGGCTCCGGGATGGATTCTGAGGAGGTGTCTGGCCCCTCCAGGCAGCACAGCCCTGCACTTCCCATGGGAATGCAGCAGGTACCACCAGGAGCGGCTCATGGACAGGAGGTGGAAAAGGTGCACTTTTCAGGCTCAAGGCTCCAACGTGTTGTGATCAGCAGGACAGTGGGAGTGGGCTGGGAGCATTGGCTTGGTTGGGATCCAGGGCTTCAGACTGTGCAGGATCCAGGAGCTTCGGTGTTTTAAGGATCTGGAGTCATTCAGCCTGTTCAGGATCTGTGGAGCCTCAGCCTGTTTGGGATCCAGAGATATTCAGCCCATTCAGGATCCGTGGAGATCCAGAGATTCCACCACCTCCCTTCCCAGGCCAGAATTCCCGGTCACCCCTCACTCGATGCCATTGGAAACAGGCGCTGAGAGACAGAGAGTCCTGGACGCTGCTGCTCTGGAGCCAGAGCCTGGCTGGCTGGGCAGGAAAGTTTCCATGGAGCTTCCATGGGCCAGCAGGTGCAGCGGAGGCATTTCCAAAGCTTTTCCACCAAACCCTCAGGGCAGGAGAAAGGAGGAAGGACACAATTAGGTCACCCCGAAGCTTCTCCAGGCTGAACAATCCCAGTTCTCCCAGCCTTTCCTCACAGCAGAGCTGCTCCATTACTCTGATCATCTTGGTGCCTCCTCTGGACTTGCTCCAGCAGCTCCACGTCCTCCCAGTGCTCAGACCCCCAGGCAGGAGGCAGCGCTCATCAGATGATCATCATTAATTGTTTAATTAATACTTGTGGTGCGACTGCATGCTTGGCTTTTTCCATGGATTAATGCTGGCTGGATTTGTGTCCCTTTTCTCTCTGAGCATGGGAAACTGCTCCAGGGAAAAGGAAGTTAATGTTAATACTTGCAGAAAGTGGCCTTTAACTCCAACCTCCTGCTCTCTGTGGAACCCCAGGGGAGACAGGAATCCTTTTCCTGGTGCTCAGCCTGAACTTGCACAAATGGGACCCATTCATGGGCATTTGTTTTCCCCATAAGCTTCATTCCTAAGATTCCAGAATCCCAGAATCTCTGAGGTTGGAAAAGACCTCCCAGACCATCCAGTCCAAACTGTGACCAATCCCCACCTTGTCACCAGCCCAGAGCACTGAGTGCCATGTCCAGTCATTCCTTGGACACCTCCCGGGATGGGGACTCCACCGCCTCCCTGGGCAGCCCCTGCCAATTCCTGACAACCCCTTCCATGAGGAAATTCCTCCTGAATGTTTTGGACGGCAGCTCTGGTGAGGGGTGTCACTGCCACGCCTGGAGCCCTTCACCCCTGGGAAAGGCACATCTACCTCCCTCCAAGCACATCCCGGAGCAAGGGAAGCTCCAGGACCAGGGAACAGGGGCTGCAGTCACGGCCTGGGAGCAGGCGCTGACACCCCCCAACCCTACCCAGCTTCTGGGGCGATTCCGCACCACCAATTCCACCCCTCAAGGTCCCTGGTCCCATCCCGAATCCCCGTTCCCGAACCCCCAACATTTCACGGGCCCAACTCCCGCCCCCTATCCCCGCCGCTCAGTCCTCCCGCCGGCAGGGGGCGCTGCCGGCGGCGGGCGGGCGGTACCTCCCCGTCACCCGCGCGTCGTACGGGGCCGTTTCCGGTTCCGCTCCCTTTGTGCGGGACAAGATGGCGGCACGGGCCGGGTTCCAGTCGGGGCCTGCGAGCGGCGGCGGCGCCGGGGCCGCGCCCGGGGCTGCGCTGGGTCCGGGAGCGCCGGGCGGGGC
>WBMZ01009657.1:251837-331860 GCA_013400975.1 Atrichornis clamosus | reverse complement strand
CCCGTTCGCCGGCGCCTCCGCGCCGCTCCCGCCGCGCCCCGAGGGAGCCGCTGCCCGGCAGCGCGCCGCAGCCGCGGGACAGCATGAGCCAGGCGCAGCCCTACGCCCCGCGGAAGGGCAGCTCCCCGGCGCCCGGGGCCCGGCGGAACGACAGCCAGGACTACCTGCTGCTGGACGCGGAGTCGTGCGAGGAGAGCGCCCTGCCGCCCTACGCCTTCTACCCCGTGTGAGTCCCGCCGGCCGGACCCGGGGGAGCCTCCCTCCCTGCGCGGGCGCGGAGGTCGGCGCTGCCTCCCGCTGGAAGCGGGGAGGCGGCGGCAGGACAGGTGCTGGCGGGCGGGGATCACGGCGCGGGGCTGGGACCCGCTCGTGGGCAGCCGCGTGGGGACCTGTCATCTTCCCTCTCCGCGGGAGGAGCAGGGTAGCTGTGTTTTTGGGAAAGGTGCAGGAGCAGCGTTGGCACCGCCGTGCCCGGCTGGCAGATCTCTGAGCAGACCGTGGTGCCTTCCCGCTGAAAGGATGCAAAGGGTGGCTGGGGTTCAGCTGTGGCGAACGGGGCAAGAGGCGTCGGTTGTACATAAAACTGACGGTATCTCATGGGTTTAATACAATTACAGAAATTTTAACTGCTGCCATTGGTTGCTCCCACCGAGAGAGTGCACATTGCAGGCGTGTGCATGAAACCATCCTCCTTTCATTATTGCATTTTGTCAAAGCCATGTAGCCTAGTGTAATTTCATTATGTGAGTTTTGGCAGGTGAGTTTTGGCAGGTAGTTACTATTTAAAGCAGAGTGTAAGAACATATGTAATAAAAGCTAAATTACGTATATACAAATTACAAGGGTTCCAGGAACCACAGCTTCTTAACATCCACATCAATTGATGTTCAATGTTGACAGTGTTCCTCTGGTTATGTGCTGTCAGCGTGACTACTATAATTACCACTTGTTAATGCTTCTGAGGAGAAGCTATCCCACAGAGGGAGGAAATAGGTATTAAGCAATGCAAGATGAGTCCTAAAATCTTGGATGATTACTAGAAGATGTGTATTTTCTTTTGTACAAATTGTGTTTTATTTCTTAACTGGTAAATTCCAGTTATCAGTCTCTCCTAATATTTGCTGTTTTATCTGTGAGCGACTTACCAGACACTTGAAAACTACCTGGATATAGGAAAGGAATAACAGCAATGAAACTGGGAACGCTCACAGTGTTTGAATATTTATAAACTCAGCTAAGAACAACCAGAATTTTCAGAATTTACTGCTGTATTGCTATTCCTAAGTGTCTTTTTGAATCACTAATTTGATGTGCTCATGTGGCTGTAACAGCATGCATTATTGCACATTGGACTTAAACCCCCCCGTCACAAAATATACGAATGCGTCTGTCTAATGAATCCTTTCAAAAGTAAAAACCTTATGCTGTTTAGCTCAGAGATTGGTTCTCACTAGTGGACTTCAGCTTTGAACTAATATGGCAATTCTGAAGTTCTTTTTCTGTGTACTCGTTCAGAATGGTTGTGCAGCTGTGAGAGGATAGATCTTGCATAAGTGTTTCAAAGCATCTCTTCAAACAAAATCTGCAAGTCTGTGGGGTGCGGGTATTTTCACTTCAGGAGTGCCTGTGCTAGCAGCTCTTGGTCCATCACACTCCCAGTGTGGAGGTTGCCTCTCATCATCTCATGGTGGCCATAAGGAGAGCCTACATCCTAATTAAATTGCTCTATTGAACAAGGGTGGCACTAACCACAGGAAGATATCAAGGGCTTCTTTTTCACATGCATGTTAGGCATGGGGAAGCTGTCCTTTGGGGTTTCTCTGGATGTGGAAAAGAGTCACTTCACAGACATCCGTAGGCAATGCCTACATGCCGCCACTGCCAGGACTTCCTTGCTTGGCAGGGATGAATGCACGGAGTGAATAGACTCCTCCAGGGTGTGGTGATTGCCAAGGACAGCTTTTGAATTTTCCTGCCAAAATTCCACCTATGTCATGTTTCAGGTACATTTTGCACATTATCTTTTCAGCCAGAAGGCTTAGTTTTGCTAGTGGCTTTCATATGGCCAAGAATATAAGAAATAATAAGATGGCCATATTTGGGATATAATTTTTATACTCTCGATCATCTACATGCAGTAAGAATACTTTTCTCTCCCCTTTTTTTTTTAAATCCTCAAATTACTTGTGTTTCCTGATGTTATTATGATGATTAATGGAGAACAGTAATCCTGAGTACAGCTGATGTCCAAAAAATGAGGAGCTGTACCTCCGTTTAAGCATTCCTAGGAGGGCAACACACTTACTGGTATAATATGGCATGTGACTATCGCTTGAAAAGTAGTTTGATACTAAGGAATAATTTTTCTCAAGTGGTGATTTAGCGCTAATGCTGATGTTACTGGGTTTGTTGTTTGTAGAACATGTTTTTCATGTGTTGTTTTGTAACTGCCATTAAGTGCTGTAGTGTCTGGATAATAATAAAAACCCCAACCATTTACAGAGATATATTTCCTCTATTTTAGCTCCTCTTTCTGGAGAACAGCTTTATTGTATCCAAGGTAGCTGCTACCTTTATTGCAAAAAAGATTTCAGGAAGGTATCTTGAGCTCATCAGCTGTGCCAAGTAGGGTCACACAGTCTTTTGGAAGTGAATAGAAGGCTTTTACCTTTATTTGCACTATGATGCAAAATACAATTCTAATGGGATTTTGTGCTGAAAAATCTTGCTTGTCTTTTGAATTCAGAACCTAAGATAGGAAAACCACAATTTGGGGAATCTGTAGAATTTGTAAATAAATGATTTTTAAAACATGAGGCTACTTTAAAAGAATTTAATAGCTATGTGTTAGAAATTATATGCAAGTAAACACTTTCTTTCTAGTAGTGCTCTTCTATCTAGTCATCAAGCCTTGCCCCTTTTATGTATCAAAAAGTACATTGCAACAAAACATGTCAGAAGATTGACTCCTGAAACGCAAAAATGTGGATATGTAGGGGATTTTCCTTCTTGTGCAAATATTTCTTTGGCAAAGACCCCAGTTTTGAGGTTTAGAACAGGATGCAAAGTGCATTTTAACATCTAATCCCCAATCGGAGTGCTGATGTGCAGTGGGATTTGAAAGTGATAGTATTTGTATGTAAACTTCCCTGCTGAAAAAATGTTATTGAAGGGCAGATTGTTAGTGTACTAAGCAAATGAGAAGGCACTAATTCAGTCAGACATCTGGTTATACTGCTTATTTATACTTTGAAATATTTTGCATCATGAAAAAAAATGTTTATACACATGAGGAGGGATAATTATATATTAAAATGTCAGTTGTAAAGTCAATAAAGCACACAAATGATCAGATGAAAACAGGAAAAAAAGGATTCTGATGTGCCTAACTGCCTTGAGGCATAGACCATTCCTCAGCTTTTGTGGTTTTCCAATCAAGTGTTCCTCGGCAACACCAAACCCAGTAACATACTTTAAAACCCATTTTTTGATAAATAATATGTTTAATGATTTTCTTTCCTGCCTGCAATATAACAGTTTCTGCTATTGGCATAACATAATTTTTATCTGTAGTCTCAACTAACTTGCTTGAAATGACCTGTAAAATTATTTTTCAGACTCTTCATTAGACATAATCTCTTCAGGGAGTACGGTACACTGTGGCAGCTGTGTTTCATGTTGTCAGTCTCTTTGCTGAGATGCTATGCCTTCTGAAAATATGTTGCAATAGTTTTGTAGCGATCAAAAAGGTAGAAGAGTTGGTATGGAGAGGGGTCATTTCCTTTTATAGCCTAGTGTATGGAAGAAATATAAAATCATCATGTGATTTAGGTTTGATGGATCTACTTTGTACTGGGCACTGGAAAAAAATTAATGTCCGACTCTCTTGTATTCTGGGTAACTGAATGTAGTCCCTGAGATCTTGAGAAAAAAAACAACACCATTGTTACCAAACCCCAGAAAATCCAGCTTCTAGTTCTCTCTGCATATCCTGCAAGTAAGTAGAAGAGAATGCTTCACTTTCAACATTAAACATGTCTTTATTTATTTAATTAGTTAGGATTTTTTTCCTCCACATATATTCATTTTTAGCGAAGGCTTGTGGGATTTCTTGGGTTTAGTTGTTAGGCACTTTCATATTCGCTGTGTGCACTCACTAGTTTATCAGGGAACTTCTTTGGTCATCTAAAATACCCAGTTTCCTATGCTAATATTTCATAATAATTTTGACTGAGCCATTGCAATATATCTGTGAGTTTATTTATACCCTAACTCTTATGTAGTTACCAAACAAAGGAAAGTCACCACCCTGCGGGACCTAATTTTATAAAACTGGGAGATTTCCATGAAAATATAAGTTATTTGTGAAATTTGCGTGCGGAAGGTGGAGTAGTGATTCAGAGATGTGTGGGATGTATATGGCATACTGTAAATAACAAGCGTGCTCTTTGTTAAGCACTCTCCCAGCAGCAATTGCCACCACAGAAGCAGAAGCAGTTATAATAACTGGCTACTTGAAGAATTCCTGCCAATATTGGTGTCCCCAGATAAAGGCAATTTGTCATGGTGGGTCTGCATCATCAAACTGTGTTAGACTTTCCAGCTCTGCAAACATGAGCAAAAGATTTTGGCGGTTAAATGATATTCTTCAAATTCTTTGTAGCTTGGTTTCATACCTCAAACTGTGATGCAGAGCAAGGCAATGACTTAGGAAAAGATTTTAAACTTGAAGTGCATACAATGAGTCTTACATGCATGTTTGTGCATGTAATTGTGAGTGTAGCCACTCACACACAGAGTCTACTCAACAGAAGATTTAAAGGATTTGCATTGATAAACAGTATTTAAATGTAAGTTTTGAGAATTAAATGTGGACAAAAGCTTAATGGTAATTGAATGACATGCAGTTTTCTCTGAAATGGATTAACATTTCTGTCTTGCAGTAGAATGGCTATTAATTTTTTAACACTGACATACACAGGTATACTATTTTTAGTGAAAATTTATGGAACATAATGTGAAGATGACTGACTAAATTCTGAGTTCATTTACTATATCCATTTCTATACAACTGCACTTTTTCATACCAATAGTGCAATTGTCAGCACTGCTGTATTGTACCCCCCAATCTAATATGTATAAATAAATGTTAGTCAATGTTGGGGAAAAAAAACCCCACAGATTTGGCACTAGGAATGAAATGTGAGATTTTCTACAAAAACCCTGAGTAAATGAAATAATGACAGATCAGGTATTGCCATTTTTAGGAGTTTTCAAAGCCACGTGGGAAGCGTGCGTAGCTTGTTTTCTGAAAGAGTTGAATGTAGCTTCCTTTTTTTAATAAAAAAGTTGCTAATATGAACAAAATAACAGTGTTTTTCTGAGTGGATTTCTCAGTGGATTTTCTGAGTGAAAAATTTGTTGTGGGTGGGCCACTTTTTTAATGTGGAGTTGTAGTGATGAAATAAACAATTACAAATAATAATAGCAATAGTAAAAGTGAATAATGAAGAAGCAGGTGTGATGCCCACCTCTTCACTCAAACATTCTTTCAGTAGTGCTCTTAGGTATACCACTGCTCTACTTTATAAATAATTAATTAAAAACAAAACCAACCTTGCCCACTGCCAGCTCAGAAGAACATGACTGGACTTCTTTTTTGGCCTTAGAACTTGATTAAATACTGTTTTTTATGTCAGTATTTACCTTAGTGAAGAGGTTAAAGAACTGAGGATATTTTAAAAAATATTTAACATCTGTAAGGCCTTTCCATACAGGTAGAAAGAAGGATCATAAACCAAAAGATCCTGGTTGATCTGTAGAAAACAGAACACAGACCATAAGGCCTGGTGCTGCTGCAGCACTAACAATTTTGCAGGTTATTCAGACTGGAGAATTTTCATAAAGCTTTGTGTATTGTTAAAAATCAGAGAAGAGTTTGGGTTGGAGGAGACATTAAAGTTTATCTAATTCCAATCCCCCTACCATGGCAGCGATGCCACCTACTAGATCAGACTGCTCAGGGCCCCATCCCACCTGGCCTTGGACACTTCCAGGCAGCCACAACTTCTCTGGGCAACCTGTTCCAGTGCCTCAGTACCCTCTGAGTAAAGAATTTCTTCCTAACAACTAATCTAAATCTCTCCTGTTTTAGTTTAAAGCCATTCCCTCTTGTTCTATCACTACCTGCATGTGTCACATCAGTTTAACTAGTAAATAGGTATGTACCCAGCAGACTGAAGGTGTGGATTGCAGAGCTGCTCTGGTGCCTCCTGTTGTCTTCTGTCACCACTGGTGTTGGTTCAGATGAACACTTTGTTGTGCTGATTTTCCTCCAGGCCCTGTCTGGGTTTCCTCTACTGTGCACAGTAACTGACTTTAGGAATGATGACTGACTGCTTAGGAGCTTTTCAAAGGGGGAAGATTCTCTTGTCTTTGAGGAGTGATTTATGTTTTCTTCTGTAAGATGTTTGCCTGCAGTCAACAGGTTTCAGGTTTTCCCATCATGATTTCCCTCCCCTTATTTAGAACAGGTAGCCACGCCAGACTGATAAACTTTGTTAGTCCTACACTGTGTACATCCTAGGCCTGCCAAGCAGTAATAACCCAATACTTGGAGCTTTTTCTAAGGCTCTTGGAGTGCATTGCAAACAGGCGTGTTGCACACAGTCCAGCTGTCAGCCTTCCAGCTGCTGGGTGCTTGGCAGCAGAGAGAGCAGTTGTTACAACAGCAATGCCTTAAATCATGGATTGCGTCAGGCAAACACCTCTAGAGCACCCGGCACGTCACAGGAGAATGCAACTGTGGTACCACCAGTGCGAGGCTAGGAAACAGAGGTACAGCTTGTGGGAGGATGCTTTGGAAACTGGCATCTTGAAGCTTGGAAGGTCTGTGCCGTCAAGACTAGTGCTGTGAATGTCACAATTACCATTTCTTTGCTAATCGTGGTGTGGGAAAGCGCCTTCCCTTCCCCGTGCACATGCCAAGTCATGTGTAGCAATAGCCCACTTGTGAGTGGGGCCTTGTGGTGGGGAGAGTGCCTGGTGTGTCTGATCGCTCAGCAGTGTCCATCCCACATAAAACAGCTGAGCTTGAGAGAGGAATATGACTTAACTTGCTACTCCCACCATGCAGATAGCTTAGTGCATGGAGAATCCAGATATTAGTTGAAATAGTGGATTTTAAGTTTTTTCTTAAGCAGTAGGTGCCAACGTTTACAGTCACAAGTTTCTAACCATGTTTAGTGATTTATGTGGGATCATTTTTAATTTTTTTTCTTGGTATTTCTTTCAGAAAGCACAGTAAACTTCTATGAGAATTGTTCCTAAGCAACTGTTTTTCATGACTGAACATTATAAACTAATTTTTCTTTCTGTTTTTGAATGCAGTGATTGATTTTCTGTACTAGTTTAATTCCACTCTGTTAATCTTTAGTTTTATGGTTTACTTCCATAAGCTAATTTAAAATTACTTTCAATTTTCAAGTGTTTTAAAAAATTTCTTAATGAAAGAAACAGGTACTAGAAATTTCTAGTTTATTATCTACGCTTGCCAAGTTTGTTGTCTTATACATGAGTTGGAGATATATTTCTTTGGGGTTTTTTTCCATCCGGATTTATTAAGTGGTAGTTCATTCCAGTGAAACTATAATGATCCAAGTATATGATGTACAGAAAGATTTTGAAAGAGTAATTGAAAGGTTATAGAGCTTTGTTTGTGGACATGGGGGAGAGGAGTTCTTAAAAGTTATTATACGTGTATGCTGTACTAATGGTGCTTATTCAAAGAGAAACCTCATGCTCTGAGAACTTTCAAGCTTCTCTTAGCCTGAAGGATGAATCTGCACGCTTGTGGATCTGCCTGCACCATGTCCACTGCCTGCCATAGGCTTTCCTCTGTCCTTCAGGAACACATAGAATAGAACGATTCCTCAGAGGGTTCAGGCTCTGTATAGGATCATTTTGCTCCACTGGTGAGTGGATTACCTAATTATCTTGACAAATCAGATGCAAAAGGCAGGCTGTGGGAAGGCAGCAATGGCTCTTCCTCTCTGTAGGATTTCTATTTCTCTCCCTTTGAGAACAAGTTTCCTATTAATTACTCAGGACAGTTTTTGAAGACTGCTGCTCACATGAGTCTTAAAGTGAGTCTCGTGAGTCTCAAGTGAGTCTTAGAACCGTACTTCTCTGCACACAACACACAATTTTATTATCTCTCAAATCTGAGCTAAAAAAATGCAACAACCATTGACAAAAATGCAATCAAAGTGCAGTAGTGCTTACAAAGCTTAGCTAATATAACTTCATTTTCAAGTAGTGGACGTGGGATGAAATTTTTCAAGGATACTAGGTATTTTATATGGCCTCACACTGTGAGACGTTCTCACTTCAGATTCTTAAAAACTAAACCACGCGGCATCAAAATCTCTTAAAAGCTTGGGCTGTAATCTGTATTAGTGTTCAAGTCCCTTGGATGTTGGTGAGCCTAAAAGTGTAACAGCCTCTTGATGGCCAGGGAAGACACAGGAGTTACAACAACATGGTGGAGCAAGAAGAGCAATATCTTGAACTGACATCTAAGCAACAAATAAACCAAAAATTAGGAGGGGAGAGGGACTTAAGTTTCTGAAGATACAGTCTCTATTATTTGAAACATTTTGTAGAGCACTGCTAGCAAAAAAGTCGGCAATAGCAGTATCTGCAGAAGGTCTGCAGAATGCATGCTGTCTGTGTTACAAAGCAGGAGAAGTTAATGTTCTCCATTTTTCTTCAGAAAAGAATTTTAGAGGTTTAAATCAGGAAGCTATTTAATCATTTAGCAACATCTGATGTGAGCACATTGGTAGGTGAATAGAAATGATGTGATAGTAAAATTTCAGCACTGCTCTGTATGATAAAATAATAATGATCTTACCTAACAAGTTGATATATAAAATATACACTGGGATTTCTTACCCCACAGACATGTCCATTCTAGAATCAACAACAGTGTTTCATGCATAACATGTAAAGAAACTTAAAAAAATAACCTAGGCTGGGATTTACAGAGACTGCAAGGGTAATAATGCCTCTCACCTTAAGAGAAAGCTGTCTAAGGATCTTTCATGTCCGGAGATTTCTATGTTATTGATTTTACATCAAATCTAAAAACCAGCAGAAATTTCCCTAGTTATCAGTGAGAGCATTGATACACCTTAGAGGAGAAGAACATCCTTTGTGGTTTAACTAGCTTTGTGCAGGATTTGTGACATGACTCCAGGGATCAATGAAGAGGGTGCTGGTAGCAGCACTGCTGGGTATCTGTGTTTTCAACTTCGGTCTATGACGAGATTTCTTACTCCCTGTATACAGGTCTTGATGTATCCAGAGGGTCAGAAAAGGCATGGAACTACACATTGAGGAGGAGGGGAAATAGAGTCACTGCAGGGGCATATGATGCAGTTCCTGTATGTATTTCCTTTTCATTGAAACTTGAGTAGGGGGTAGGAGGGATGGTGCATCTCCAGGTTTCACCCCAAAGTCAGTGTGCATGCATGCTTGCAGGAATCTTTGGTGATATATACTTCTGATTGCTTCATATTCCTAAGTTCACCAGTTCCTGATTTCGTGAGCTTAAACTTCTACATCAGCTTCCAGGTATAACATATAATGGATAAAGCATAGTAGGATTGGTAGAAACTCCACATCCATCCATGGTTTGTTTTCAAATCCTTGATAGTTGAGTAAAAATGTGAGGATCTTTACAATCTTCTTTTGTTTTTGATTTCGTCACAGGATTGGAGGTTGGATGATAGAAATCTTGCTGGTGCCTGCTTTTCTCTCAGAAGTGGTCTTGAGGCTTTTAGTTAAAGACTGCTGCTTGTGGGGCAGAAGTGGCAGCAAATGTAGGTGGATGCCAAGAGGTTTGTCTGAAATGAAACATCCAACCTGACCTTGTGGTCTGAGCTCCTTTTGTATTCCATGAAAGGGACAAGCCCTGTCCATCAGATCTCTTTCAGGACTAGGTGAATCACAGTGGTGACTAAAATATTGTGATGAATGGCCAATCTATATTGCACAACACCCAGATGTGCTGGTGCTAACTTCAGTGGGATTTGTGTCCATATGCCTGTGGAGAATGTTATCCACAGTCTTCAGTATCCCTGAATGTATATTTTGTCCTGTGTTTCACTGTTTGTGTTGTAGTGTAACTCAATGATTGATAAGTTTAATCTGGAAGAAAAGATGATGTATTTCAGGACTATAAAAACGAGAAATGTGTGATATACAGTGAAAATCAGCATGCATTTATTTGATTAAGGCTAAATTCTGACATTAGTATATTTATAAAGACGAATTTTCTGTTCTTTGGCACTGAACTATATAATACTTGAACTTCCTTTTTTTTTGAGGAGAGAATTAAGTGGTATACTTTGCATGTTAATCATCTGGTCTTCTGTACTGCATTACTGAACAAAGGCAGGAAGAAGAACATGCTGTAAATGCAGACCTGAACAGCAACAAGAGTAATTTTTTTTCTAACTTAAATTCAAAATTGACCCAAGCAACTAATGCTTAATCTTTCATTTTTATGAAAAGCTTTACTTACAATTTGCTAAAATATTGTATCTGATTTTTTGAAGATAAATCATAATGATAGATTCCATAAACAACATAAAGGATTTTGCAGATTTTCAATGGTTCTTTACTGCTTTTCCAGTTGGTTGTCATCAATAAAGTAGCATCATTAATAATGAGGTAATTTTGTCTCAAAATAGAATTTCCTACAATTAAAGCTATTTCCTGACATTCTGTGATGTCAGATTGCATTCTCCCATCTTGGGTTTCATACATGGCTTGTTGACATCACCTTTCGTAAATTTAATGCTTCTGAAGTCTCCGTGCAAGGTAGTACAAGCTGAAGTTGAGAATGTACCTCAGCTGAAACCAAGATTTTGCTCTGCAATGATTTGAAATTTAAAATATTAATTGCATAACATTTGCATGAAGTTTGCATAGAAAACAGAGACATTTTCTGTTAAGAAATGAATAAAAATCTTAATTCGCAATGATTTGGTGACCTTAATGTTCATACAAAATTATTTTTTTCCATTCACAAATTATTTACATGTAAAAAAGTTCTTATTTTTTTCAAAGTGGCTAGCCACATCTGTGGAGTTTAAGGAAGGATCTTGCCCACTACTAATCATAGGGATAGCGTAATGTTTTCTACTGGGGCCTAAAAGAAACCAAAGATAGGAGTCTCATTTGGAGACATGAGGACAGTTTTGGGGAATCAGAATTACATGACAGATGCAGGCCCAAAGTGCCTTTTTTGAGTGAGACGTAATTTCTGAATAATTTTTATGTCTGGAATAATTCTTTTCAGTTTATCAATATTATGTTGGGAGAGGGGGAATGTTGCTCCAGATACGAATTCCCAGCCAGACAACCCCTGGGCAGGTGCACGGTACAGCTGACTGCTCTTTATTGTAAGAAGTATCTGTAATGCTGAATGTCACCTGAAAATGGAAGTGTGTCCATCTGTGCAAGCTCGTATCCAGAGTCAGCAGCAGGCTGCTGCTTGTAAGGGACATGAGGTGACTCTTTAGGTGTGTGAGGCAGGGTTGGGATCCTGCCTCTGTATCTGATGGGGTTGTACTGCTCTGCTGTGTGATGATAGCAAGCAGTCAAGATCATTGCAGCTTTATCATCACACTATACTGCCTGGTGGTACTAGGTAAGCATGGTTTATTTGTAATGCTCATTGGGCCTGTTCTCATGTTGCTGTACTTACAACGTTTGTGCTGAATATGGACAATGTGTCATCAGCGGAATATGTTCAGATGAACTAACAGGTGTCACTGTCTTGGCTGAAGAGTTGATAGGATCACCTTACCTCTTGCTCTGCTTGGTAACCCTTGAGCCTGAAACTGAGACAAAAGGTAGCAAAAAACAAGAAAGCATCATTTAATGTTCTGTATACTTGAAAATACCAGCTCTGAGAATGTGAGAGGCAGTAAATATAAAATTATTACTGCTAATTACCTTACAAAAAACAGCAAGGTGCTAAAAATGATGTGACTGGAAGGTATGTTTAAAAGGTATTTAGGAAGTTATGGATGTACAAAATAAGAATGCCTTTTTTTCCACCCATCTCCAGTCATCAATCAACATCTTCCTAAAAATTCAAGGTAATTTCCAGAAAGCAACAAAGACAGATGAAGCTGCTGTATATTCTCATGCCCTGGAACTGGACATCACAGAGTGAGGGAGAGGGACACAAACTATTTTCATGACAGTTTTTATGTGCAGCATCAAGAGAAATGATACGTTGACTAGACTAACTTTATATCCCAGACATTATTGCTGCTTGAGAGCATGACTCTCTGTTCCTCTCACTTTTGCACTTGCTGCTGCTGGACTTACTTCTCCAGAGAGTACACAGCCTAACACTTACAAGAGGATCATGAGGAAAAAGTCCAATTTCTAAGTAAACAAAAATTGTAAGTAAAACTCTAAAGTGCAAGTTTTGTCTGTTGGGTTTTTTCCTTCCCCCTTCCCTTTTTCTGGGATATCACCTTGTGTGCTTGGCAAAACAGAACAATTTCATTTTCCCAATAGAGGATATATATGAAGGCTGTGTCCCCATTTTACCAAGTCCTATGTAAAAATGAAAGCTGAGTAAGTTTGGAATTTCTGTTCATGTGGAATGTTACTGGTTTTGTATTGGTTTTCATGGTTAAAAAAATTACTTTTTCATTCTTTTTTTACCAAATAAATCTTGACAGAGCTGTTCTCAGACGTATTCACCATTTGCTTTTTCATCAAAAGTGTTTCGATATGTCTGAAACAAGAATGTTTGCATTTGGCTTGTTGAAGCCACCATAAATCATACATGGGTTAATTCAATTTTAACTGCTTTTGAATTCCTCCCTCGGATGGCTGTGGAGAGGGCAGTTCCAGCTCTCTGCATACGTGACTTGACTCCCTTGGCAGTCGGCCGTACTCAGAGTGTGTCTGCTTGTTTGTGTTTGACTGATGAGGTTCTCTCAAGACACCAGCCCAGGCAAAGCAATTGTGACCAAAACTCCAGTCCTGTATCCGTTCAGTAGGAAAATATAACTAACTGTACCGTGGAGCTGATGCAAAGTGTACATTTCAGATGAGTTACAAAGCAATCATGCAAATGCTTTATCCTCTACAATATGAGAGTTTGGATTCATGTAATGGAGACTCCCTTTCTCCCCTTCATTTTAGCGTATTTGGTTAAAATCTGGTAAGTGAAGTTAGACAGTTAGACAAGTAAGAAGAATTCCTGATGAAAGTTTTTGATTTTCAGAACCTATATACACCACCAAATAAATGAAAAGGCCACTTTGATTCTTTTTTCTCCTGGTGTAGTTTATCAATGCTGGACATTTTTATTCTGCTTTGATTCACTGGATTCTCAAGATGTTAGAATCATCATTCTTTATTGCTTAACACTATGGAACTAAATAAATTTTAATTAAGTTATAGTTCTGCTCCTGGAGTATGTTGCAAACCCAGTGTAATTTGATAATAAGTAGAACTATGTGAAAACTGGTTTTGGTTGGTATTTACCATTGCACCCGAATGTCAGTGCTCCAAAATCTCTCAGTTTGAGTAAATGTATCAGTTTGAATAAATACTCCTTTGGAAAATTTCTCATCTCTGTTTCACCACAGTGAATTATTTAGAAGTAAGGTAAATTTGTGGGGTGTGAAGACCAAGTTGCAAGACTTGTTTCAAATCAGGAAGAACAGAAATCTCAATCCACAACTGCTACCTGCCAGGAAAATATTAGCAAGTTGGAACCATTCTTCTGTCTGTTCCTTATGTTTTTTCTTGAAGATAAAGGTCTCGAGGTTTTCTCTGTATATTTCGAAACTTTATTTTTCCCCTATGAAAATAAACTTCTAAATTTTATTTTGCTAATAATAACAGTCTTTGTCAAGTGATTGTTAAAGCCTCCCAGTGCTATCCTATTGTTACTACCCAGCTGGAGAGAAAGAGCAACTAATAATATTGTCATATAACTAACTAGCTCATGGATTTCTTCTATTCTGTGGGATCAAAGGCAGCATGGTGTTCAGTGGAGGCCAGGGCTTTTTAATCTCTTTTGAGTGACAACTTTTACAAGTGTCAAAGGAAATTATTCTGCAATTATGGAGTAACAGTAACTGTTAAAGGTCTCATTTTATGTCTTTGATCTATCAGATCAGATCACATCTCTATTTCATATTGTGCTGTGTGCTGCAATCACCATTACATCTCAGGTCTGAGAAAGGCAAATGATTTTTTCCTGCAGGAATTGCATGTGTGGCGTGTCACCAATTCTGTTTTCACTAAAAGTTTCACTGAGGTCATGATACCAAGTACTTTATTTTTGCATAGCAGGGAACAATAAACATCATCATTGTTTCTTTATTCTTATAAAGTAATTAATTTTTAATAACTGTATATACAGATATTAGAAGTAAACCAAAGTAATTCCATATTAGAAGTAAACCAAAGTAATTCCTTTTTTTACATTGTTTTCCCTTTCATGTAAGCACACTTTGAGATGCTAAGCTTTTCTGCAGGAACTCTTCTTTATCCCTAAGTTATACTGCTCCAATTTTTATTGGTATTTGTGTGTGTGTGTTAAGGTAAATTTGATCATATTGCATGAATTCTTCCATTTAATCAGCAATACAACACAATACATCATAATGAAAATGGCTTATTCCTACAATACATGCAGGAAGAGTATAGATGGACATACTTCATTATTTTCCCACAAACAAAGAAGTAAAAAAAATGTGGAAAAAATATAGGCTCCTGCATATGAGCACTTTACTGTGCAAATCTTTGTTTTATCTAAGAAGGGAAAGTTTATTTAGATCTAGTGTTCTCTCCGAAGTTGTTAAAAACCAGAGTTGGTAGTTAGTGACAGCATTTCATCATTGGTTGAGTTACAAATGCAGTTTTTCAGTGAAATTTTAATTTTGTAAAAATGCACGGTTAGACCAAGATTCGTATCAGGTGATGGACACATTTTGTTGTGCTACAGAGTATAATGACTGAACAAATGGATAAGCATGTGAAGTTCCTGAATCAGTCAAATGTGACTGATAGAATAATCTTACCCATTACCTTTCTTTCATTTGTATTTGATAAATTATTGCATATCAGTGTTATTTGAAACACAACTATCTCTAGGTTAATTACTGTCTTTAGTATAGTTATACCCTCTTGTGCCTTTTTTGCGAACTTACCATTCGTTCTTGCTCAGGTGCAGAGCAGAAAATGTACATGCTGTTTCTGCAGAAGGGAGTTCTCTCTCACTAAACCCTAATAATTCATCCAGTTCCAGTCAGTTTTCCTATTGCTCTTTTCAAGCATTTCAAAGATTTTTAGTGCTTTTTCCTGTACTCTGAGTAGTCCTGAGGTTGTCTGTTGTCATTTTCCTAATCAGTTGTTTACATGGCTTTCATTTCATATCCATTCCTTTTAATCCACAGTTGCATCCACTCATTGCTTACCACATTATTCTAATTCTCCTGCAATCATGAGATGTGTGTTCAGCGTGGAGGATCTATGATGTTAAAATCCACATTTTTCTCCCATCCTTATTTTATTGACAGTTCAGAGCCCTCACCCATGAGAGGTCAAGATCAGTGAGAGATACACAAAGGAGAATATCTTGAAAGGTATTATACTTATAAAAAAGAATAGCATCCGAAATAAATAAGAATATGCTCTGAGTAATATTTAAGCATGAAAAATTCTGAATTTGGAGACTGTACCCAGGAATTTATGGGATCTTAAGGTTGTTATATTTCATATCTGCAGTTCTCAACTTCTCAGATTTCAGCTACATTTGATATTAGTAGTCAGATTTTCAAGAAATAAATAGAGACTGAATAGATCTCCTGAGGGTAAAAGAAATACTCAATTTTTGGTTACAACCCAGAAGCTGACAAATCTGATTAAAGCATAATTTACTCCTGTGCTGCAGTGCTAGTTCAGTGCTGACTGGAGGGCATGTTGATCTGCCATATCCCTGTTAGAGGCTCCCTGTTTTGTGTCATACACTGTAGGATTTATAGATAAACCCACGTAGGTGTATTTCCCCTCATTCAATTAATTATTTTTTCATTTTGTTCCACTCTTTTCTGTCTTTACTTGCATTGCATGTGGAAATATTTGAGCAATCTTACTTGCCATGCTGTTTCCTGTCTAGGATTCATACTTTGCAACTTGATGGGATTTTGTTGTAAACTCAGTGCTACAGAGGATAAGAACAATCCTACTGAGGCTCTTGTGCATGTTTTTCTTAAAAGATGCCCAGTGGTCTTGGTTTAGAACAAGCAATAAAAAAATGTGACTAGCTAAAATTAATAAAGGTTTATAAAAATAAAATGAAAGTAATGTATTTAGACTTCTTACCTCTGGCAGCCTTTCTTTGACAAAGTAGCAGAAGAAGCAGCTAGCTGAAATGCTGTCTTTCTTAAGGCGTTTTACATCTCTTTTATCATTCTTTTTCTAATCATCTCCAGCTCTCCTGTTGGAGATGATTTTTGTGTTTCTCTGACCTTTTTTGCTGATACCATACCCTACTGCCTAGAACTACAACTGTATAATAAACTGTGGTAAAGGTAATGCTGAAAATTGTGTCTAACTCACGCCAGGAGTAATTCATACTTTTAGGAGAATAACGAAGAGGAAGAAAAGGAGACCTTGTGAGTTTGGTCTGAATTTTGTTCATTGTTTCACCCGGTGCTTGAATCCCCCCATGCAGTTCCTGGATTGCTGGATTGCAGGTGGATTTCGATACATTCAATATCTAGGATGAGCTCATTAAACTACCGTGTGATACATGTTTGCTTTCCTTCCTTTTGTAGACATATATATAACATATACATATGCTCATACGTGTTCCCTTTTTTTCCCTTTTTGAAAGTAGATGGCAGTAAATGGAATTAAAGGAAATTACCCTTTGTCATTAAATTATCAAGGCAGAGAGAGCTCTACAAAGCTCTTGGCAATGCCAGCACAAGCTTGTGTTATCCTGTCAATATACTGTTGTTTTCTTCCTCATCTGCTGAGGAGTTCTGTGAGTGAATGGTCTCTGGACCTTACAGGATATGAGTTGTGTACAGACAGTCAGGAGTTGCTTCTCCCTCCCCATCCCATGGCACCCCTAAGGGGCCTTGCAGCTTCTGATCTAAGGAGATGTGTGGCTCTGCTGGCTGGATATCCCTCAGCAGGGTTACTGAAGGACACAGAGAGGGACAGGGAGAAGATAGAACCATGTCTCTGTCCCACAGGTACATAAAAGAGGTCGGTGGCTGAGGTGACCAGCCTTGTGAGAAAGCACCTTGTACATAAAGAACTGTTTTATCTGGGTTAGTTCTTGCAACGTGATGTTAGCCACCACATGCCCCATCGTATCTTTTAAATGCCAGTCGACATTGTTTGGAGGCTTGGACAGCTTGAGCGTGAGTTTAGGGGGAATCAGCATGCCTAGCGTCACACCTCTTAAATACAAGTCTGCAGAAGATCTGAAGGAGAAAGTCTTCTCAGTGCCCTAGCACCCCTTGTTATTGCAATAATATTGCAGCAAAGTGCTGAACTCTAGCATTTGCAAGTGTTTGCAAGTATAAGCAAGGCAGTTGAGTCAGAGTGTGGCATTTTGAAACAAGGCCCTACAGACCTAGAGACACAAATATTTACTGCTTGAGCTTAAATTTATTGTTTTCAGGAAAGGAGAGAAGATTCTCAGGTTTTTCTCTTGGCCAGGCATATAAAGTTGGGAGGGAGAAACGAATGCTAGAAGATTGTCACAGTGGGTTTTTTTGCAAGCCTGAAAGCAGTTTTAATTCCTGTGTGTCAGTGTATGCTGGCTGATCATTTCATACTTCTTTGCAGTTGCCAAAACCAAGTTGTTATCTGTACAACTCCCCAAGTTGTTAGGGAGAGGAAAAGAAAGTGGCCTGTAAAGTTCGCCTGCTGCTGGTAGATCATGACATTAATAAGGAAAGCAGTTAAAAGCTGTTTAAATATTGAAAAATAAGTGTATAGTGAAGAGGCTGAGAACTGAAGCATAATACATGTAGCTTGTGAACTTTTATAAGAGAAATGTACTAACCATGTGACTGCGGCACTGAGGATGCAGCAATTCAGCAGAATGTCATAGAATCTGGTCTGAAAAAAGCAACAGTATCTTTATAATGTAAATGTTAAGATGAAAGGTGCCACAGCTCTCCTTTTGGTTTGCCCAGTTTCTTCAGTCTGCTTAATCACAGCTGCCAGCCAAAGTGATTTTTGTGTCCAGGGAGGCAAAATCCCAGACTTGGGAAGGGGGCAGGCAGTGTTACAGAAAGTGCTGCCTCTTCTGAGGCTGTCTCTGGGTACGGGGACTCCATTCAAGCAGAATAGTTATTAATTTATGACCAAGAATGCATGAAAGAAATGTTGTTAGCAGCTTAAAAATGATAGGACTAGAAGGCACTTGATAACAATTAGTTTGTTTTGACAAATGGAATTCTATGTGCTTAAATTGCAGTTCTTTTGAATTCATCTGCACACGAAAGGTGTAGAGAGCAGTGGAAGTAATACGAAAATGTAAATTATCTAAATCTACCCATAAATATATATTCAGCCTTAAGACCCCTCCAACTCAAGAAGCACTTGACCCTGTAGGTAAGTCTTAATGGTTTTAATGAAACTGAAGTGAAAAGCACCAAGCTTCTTTTATGAACTTAGACTTAGTTACAGAAGAGGAAATGGAAAGAACCCATTCTGATATTCGACTACTCTAATGCTTCTACAAAAATATTTTTCCTCATTTCACATGCGTAGTATATAATTATGTAGACCTTAATGAAAAAATATAGTTTAAAATATATTAAACCAAATTTTTCCTCATTTCACATGTGTAGTATATAATCATGTAGACCTTAAAGAAAAAATATAGTTTAAAATATATTAAACCAATTAATTTAACTTTCTTAGTGTGTATATTATATCACACTCCTAAACATGATTCTGGCATTCTGTGCTTCTAAACTATTTAAATTATTTTTATGATTTATTACATTTGAAAGCAATAAATTAAGTTTTCTGTACTATTTAATTGAATATTAATGAGTCGTGTAATCAAGTCGATAATGAGTGAGAAATTTTGAAAGACATAAAAATTTAGTTCTGACATTTAACATTAGGGAGCAGTGTTCTTATGATTTGATGGAAGGATGGGTAGTCATGGAAGTGTTATACATATATTGAGCTAATCTGTTTCTGTATGTGGATTTTATAAAGCATGTTATAAGGCTTTAATGCACTTGTCAGTTTTGCAGATTTAAAGGAGTTAAAGACACAAGCATAAATAGAGATTGACGGATGATTTGGCATAGATGAGCAGTAGGACTTTTATCTCCTAAGAGTTTTTATTGACTGTAAAGTATTAGAATGAGAATTAATTTAACACTGATGCCTTCTTTTTTGCTGCCTGAGATGATTTAAACATGTCAGCACTGAGTAGTGGTGTTAATTCACAGTAAAGTCAATGGAGAGAATCACAATGCTTCATGCCTGGTTGAAGAAAAAGAAATTGAGAATAAGGGCTGCTGACTACAGGGAAAAAATTGTCCACACAATTAATTTCAAAGAGAAAATGTCAGTACTTAATGCACTGAAAACCAAACCTAGATATGTCTGAAAAAGTCTCTAAAAACATGGAGTGTATCTTGGCTTTTGACAAATTGTTGAAGTACCTACTGCCAGAACTTCAGATATTCTTACAGATGACAGTGAAGATGGGAATGCCAGTGCTGTAGTTTTGTAGTTCTCCTGCAGTAGTCTTGAAACTTGTGTTTTATAGGGAAGCAAATTTCAGGTTAATTTTTCCATCTTGCATCTCTGCAGTTTGCTTATTGCAGGGAAACTGTATTTGACTGGGTGTGGCTGTACTTATGCAACACTTTCATTTTTAGTTATAAGAATTGTGCAATGTTTCCTGCACTTCTCCAGTTATTTACCAGTTGACTTTTGCTTGTGCAGGCTGAAAGGCTGTGTGGATTCTCGATTACCTGGATGACTTACATTCTTACTGCTCAAAGTGCCTTTTGTGTATGTATTGTGAAGGGTGTTGTGTTTTGGTTTGAGAACCTTGACAATTTGCATTTCTAGTAGTTGAGTGTGACTGGATGATTTCTAATTTGCAAAACTACGAAAAATAACTTTACTGTCATCCATTTTCTTTAATGACAGTTCAGGCCTCTTTATGTTTATCTTTGGAGTTCCTATCAATTTACAAAAACAATTCTTTAGCATAATGACACAGATGATGTTATAAATGCAATTGAGACACAGATAAATATTACGGTGATAATGGGGCATTTATGCGTGTCAACTTAACTAGGAGAAGATCAGTGGTTTTCTAACAGCTTGCACCATCTGGAGATCACTCTTATTTATGGCATTGACTGTGGGAAGGGAACAATATTTGAACAAGGTTAATATAGATGGACAACAGTGAGAAACATTTTGTTTGAAGATCAACTTTTTACGAACTTTAAAAAAACATTTTTTCATACATGCAAAGCCGTCCAAATAGTAAATTTATTTTAAAATTATGAAGATTAGTGTTTCTGATTATGGATGTTCATTTTGGAACGCCACTTATAGAACAAGGAGCCTACTGCAAGGGCAGCTACAAGTACTATGAAAATAAATGTCTTTGATTATTTGTACAAGGTCTCTGATTTTGTGACTTTCAAATGAATTTCCTAATGTGAGCTTCAAGGTTTAATAAAATTGCCTGTTTATGGTCATGGCAGTATGTTTTATGTGTGTTCTGTCGCAATTTATCCTGAATCTGAAAATTGTAAGTACTAGTCTGTCAGCAGCTTAGTACTCTTTTAGCTGTACTTTTTAACTTACAAGTGTAATAACTTCAAGCAAGTTAATGGTGACCTTCAATCTGAACAACACTGAAACATTCTCAGTTTTGAAGTTATATCTCAAGATATGCAGTACACTTACAAGCTGAGAGCTTTCATTAGGGATTTCTATACTGTGAGTTGATCTTTGATTTTGGGGGATTCTGAGCCAGATAGAGATCATTATTTGTTTTTCTGCAATAGGTAAATTTTTTCAGCTCAGGGCAAATGGATACTCTTTGACATCTTTATCCTAGGATGAGTTTAGTGAAGAAGATATTATCTATGCTTTCTTTGCTCTAAAATTTACATTTTAGTATGACCAAAATTCCCGTTTAGAGCCTGAAAGCATCATCTCACTTGAGACAATAATTAGAAATTAAATAATTTATTATATACTGCATGAAAGTATCTTTCCATGTTTGGCATTTGTTTACAGTTTACAATATTTGCTGCACATTGCATGGAAACTGGGGCAACTTTAAATTAAAATAGGTTATTCTTCTCATTCACAAGGCTGATTCTGATCCTTTTACTTATCAGGCTGTACATATGCTCAGTGTAATACTGGGGCAAAAAGTTTATTTGTGCCCCAGTTAAGATGTCAGGCTTGATGATAAACTTTGCCCCTGAAGGCAAAGAACACACCAAGCACCTTGGATTTATTAATTCCATTATGTTCACTCCCACATTGAGTAATGGACCTATGTTCTCTTTAGCATTATTTTGTCACCATTTTCTTTCTTTAAAAGCCTTTATAGTTGCTTTTTATATCCTTTGCTAATTATTACTTTACCTGAACTTAAACCAAGTAAAACTTGGTTTAACTAGCTCCATCCCTGTGAACAGTATCTTGTCCCTGTGTTTGGACAGTATCTTTGTATTGAATCAAATATTTTCTTCTTTATTCCACCATACCTGTGCTTCCTTTTTACACCTGTGCTCAGCCAGGACACTGTTGTTCATCCATGATGGCCTCCTACAATGCTTTTTTGGTGTTTCATGAAGGTCTATTTTCATAATTTTGAGGAGGGTGTCCTGAAGACCAACAAGTCCTTCTTGACTTTTTGTCCTCCTTCAGGATGCTGCTGAGCAAGGCTCTGAACAAGGTCGTGTTTGCTCTCCTGAAGTCCAAGACTCTAATTCTTTTGTTTGTCTTGCTGCCTTCTTCTAGGGTTTTGAACTGCACCACCTCACAGTTCCTACTGGTAAGGCTGTAGTTGACTTTTGTATCTTTAACCAATTCTTGGTTTTCAAGTAACAAGTTGGAAAGTTCCCTGGACTGCTTTTTGCCTAATCCATATATAGTGTCGCAAACAATTCCCTTCACAGTTTAGGAACTAAGAGTGTTTCTGGACCTGTTTTCAGTTGTTGGTTTTCATGCAGCCACCTGTTTTCAACAGTGAGAGAGTTTCCTGAACTGAAGCACAGTGGTTGTAGTTGTGGGCTACTGGATGTTAGCCGGCATCACTGACCTGAAACATTCATTTCACTACCTGAAACCAGTGTAAAGGGAGCTGAGGATTAGCCTCACAGGCCTGCCATGCAAGCAGTTGACTAAAACTGTGAAAAGCACTGTGCCAGCTAACGCCTAATTAAAAGAAAACATTTCTTTGTTCTGTAAAAGAGGCATTTCTTTAGCTCTAAAAAGGGGAAAGGTACAGAAAAAATGATAGAGAAACTTAAATGTGTGCTTGTATGTGTTCCCCCAAGCTCTCAGCCAGTTTTGACCTGGGAAAGTTGTAAATAGAGAGTTCATTGATAGTAAGAGACCAGTGGTCTGTCTTATCCCCCCATACCCCTGTTGCTGTACTGGTTTTACTTGCTCTGAAAGTTTGCTCCATGCTGATTCTGGAAGAAAAGCCCAAAGGAATAGCAGATGGTTTTTTACACTGTCTAGACTGGTCCATGCACACTTCCAAAGACCTGCAGCTGATACATGCCCTGGAAGCTTCCAGCATAAGAGTGTCCTTCCCCATTTCCATCTTCCCCACCGCACTCTTGTCTCCATTTGGCTTTATACGAAAGAACCTCTCATATGCAGGTTGGGAGGGAGCCGTATAACTCTGCAGTTTTTGCTAAGCAGAATTTGGACTTAGTCTTAATAAATAAATCTTCTGTGACAGTTTAATTTAGCTGCATATTATAGCCATAATGTAACCATTGAAAAGAATATTCTCTGACAATACAGTGAAAGGGAATGTATTTATAGTTATACAATAGAGGTGTAAAAGCGTTCTCAAATCTTTCTAATAAAGTAAAAATGTGTCATAGTAACAAAAAAGAGAAATTGGCTTGACGATCTCTTATGGATTTATTGTATAATAGTATTTAATTGAAAAGTTACAGTGTACGGGGTTTTTTATGATTTTTTTTATTTTTAATGTTTCTTTTTTAGGTTTGCAATGTTTCTAATGGATGTTTTACTTCCATTAACTCCTTTATGTAGTACTTCTTATCTATAAGTTTATTGAAACTAATGATGAAGGTTTTGCATTTGTAGTGTGGAATTTAAATCTGTGGATTGATGTAGTTCTGCAGTGATGGGCATCTTCTTCTGGAGATGTCATGACTTGTACTGAACTGGTGCTCTTCAGCCAGGACAGGTCAAAGCTGGCTCCTGCAGAGTCACTGTCTCAGCTTCAGTCAGCACTGCTGGAGACACGTAGTACCTGGGTACTGTGGGAAGTGTCTCTGCTGGCCCATGTTTACTCCAGTGCTGCAGTCAGTTTTTTCTCATGTACCCCAGAGTGCTGGTACACTGCAGGGGTCCTATGGACTCAACAACTTCAGTTGCTTCCCAACATGTTAGTTCTAGGCTGCTTTGTGCAGTGCAAATTCATAGAATCACAGAATAAGCTGAGTTGGAAAGGACTCAAAAGGATCATCCAGTCCAACTCCTGGCCCTGCACAGCACCATCCCCAAGAGTCACACACAATGCCTGAGAGCATTGTCCAAAAAATTGAACTCTGTCAGGGTTGGTGGTGGGCCCACTTCCCTGAGGAGCCTGTTCCAGTGCCCAGCCACCTCTGGGTGAAGAACCTTTTCCTTAAATCCAATCGCCACCTCTGGGTCACAACTTCAGGCCGTTCCATCAGATTCTGTCACTGGTCACCACAGAGAAGAGATCAGTGCCTGCCCCTCCTCTTCCCCTCATGAGGAAGCTGCAGACTGCAATGAGGTCTCCCCTCAGTCTCCTCCAGGCTGAACAGACCAAGTGACCTCAGCAGCTCCTCATACAGCTTAACCTCAAAGCCCTTCACCACCTTTGCTGTCTGCTTTTGGATGCTCCCTAATAACTCTGTGTCCCTGCAGCACACTCCCACTGTGTATATTGTCACAGCTTCTTCATTACCTTTGTAATCCCAGAGTGCTGGTACGCTGCTAATGAGTGTTTGGGTATATTAACTATGTAGGAATACTGGTTTGCAGGAAATGAAAATTGCTTATGTGCAAATAATAATGGAATAAGACCTCCTGAGGACATAAGTAGCAGCCAGGTCATGACAGAAAGAGGTATCAGCCACAAGTCAAGATGCATATTAGGTTTATAAATGTTTCTTTGTGCTATGCAAAAGTTTCTTATGGGAATTTTTATTGTTAAACACAGATTGTTTTCTTACTGTTGTGTGTGATATGTGCATTCCTCTTTTTAAAAACAGGTAAATAAGAAAATATTCTGAAAAGAAGTGTGGAGAAAGGACATAGCTGAAGTCTGCAAATAGTTACAGCAAAAAAACTCATCAGCCTAAAGTTTAATTGATCCTGAAAAAGAGAAACCTTGCTAGATGAATAATGGTTTCCTAAAAAGCCTCTCACGTTTTATCAATATTACCTCCAACATGAGATGCCACATAAACTCTTGTTTCAAATCCTGTAGAAGAGATTTTCAATTATTTTATTAAATACTTTGATTCAATTTTTTAAAGTTTTCTTTCATTTCAAACCACAGATTTCAAAAGTAGTTTTTTTAGTTTAAAATTTTCATAGGTATTTGTGGTTGACTATCCTAGAACTCTGGTTTCAGCAGATAAGTATAAAGAATTCCCATCAGAAAGTTGTTTGAGATTCCTCTTTTCATATAAATAACTTCTGTTACATGAGTCTGGATTTGAATAAGTATGTCCAATGTTTCTTGGTAACCTAAGAACAAGCAGCATTCCAATAAAGTGTGAGAATGAGGCAATGAGAAAATTAGGATATCCTCTACATGGTTATATGTGCACAGTCCTTCACAGGTGGATGCCAGCTTGGCCTGAACTTGCTCTTATCTCATAAATGCCTTTGTTGTGGTGCAGCAGTTGGGTTATGCACTCAGCTGGAAGGCAGACGGCTCAGGCTGAACTTGTGGTTTAGCTGTGATTACTCAGCTTTGCGCTTGGTGGAGGTTCACATCAGGCCAACTTAGAAAGTCAGCAGGGTGAACCCTTGCCTGCAGGCAGAGATTATACAGATGTCAGAGGGTAATTTTTTATGTCCATCAGTGTATTTGCCCAGGAACTTCAATGTAGCTTTTCTGCTACATGAAGGAAAAGGAGAATCTTGCAGTGATTACAAGTGTATAATCTATTCTACTCCTACCATTACCTTGACTATAATTAAGATACTGCACAGTCACTTATCAATAAAATATTGATTACAATCTTTTCCTCCCACCAAAATATTCCTTTCCTTGGAGTTTTATTTTGATTTAATATTTCAGAACATTTTGAAAGCCTTTGTTTCTTCCTATTCATCCCAGTGCTTACCTTCACAAACAGGTGAAAGATTGCAAATTACCTACAAAGAAGGATTCCAAAGACCCAGAGGATCCTGATATGGCCATTAGTTATGATGAAATTGCTATGCTGTTTGTTTTGAGTGACTTTTCCTCACTTTATTTCATTTTCCAGAAAATATCTTAATGTAGCATGTAACAATTGTAGTCTTAGATGAAATTTCAGTTTCTTTCGATTGTTTTAATTTTCCATGCTTCAAACTCCCTCCTGTTTCAAATTCGACAAGTTTCACAGAAGCATTAGCGGAGATCCATCCCAAATATCTTCTAAGTGTACAATAATATTTACATTTTTAAATTGCAAACAGCATTTCCAGAGAGAAGAGATGGCTCATTTTTTTCTAATAAATGTAAATCTGAATTGATTCAAAAGAAATTAATTAAAACTGTGAAGAAAAGCTGCTGCTTCTTGTACAAAGGATTTTTTTTTGGTTTTAGGAGTGTTACACATTTGTAATGGCTGTGAGACCTCAGGCTTTTTTGTCCCCATTTCCTCTCAAATCCATCAGTAACTACACAGAATTTTTTTCTTCTCCTTATTTCATCGCTTGTCCTTGAAAATGTATGGGGGAAGGGAAATCTTTTCATTCAGCTAGCCATGTTTCCTGGGATATGCAAGGTTTATTATTTGTTTTGGAAACACAAGAGCTTTCTTAGGGTTATTCTTGGGCATCCGCTCTCTACACATTTTTCTTTCAGGACCTAATGTGCCTTTTCCAACTTTTTGAGAGTACCAAGCAATTCCACAAAACACCTGTAAGTGGAATCAGTAACTACTAGGAATTGAAATGAAAATGATATTTTTGTCTTTCTTGTAAACCTGTTGATCACAAAGGTACTGTTTTCTCATGTGTCTGGACAGCATCTCACGCAACAGGTTTCTGCTCAATTTCTAGTCCTTAGGCTATGTCTGTACTAATAAATGAACAAGTGCCAGGGAATGTTCCTGTGCAGCAGAAGTCAGTCTGTATGGCTAAGTTATTAGCATGGTCCCTGGTATGTTTTTGGGCTAAGCCAACTGGCACTCCCAAATATTCCCACGCACCACTCAGGAGTTAATCCAGGCCATAGAAAATTTCCTTTAGCTAGTCTGAATGCTCCCACTGTGTTTTTGTAAATAAGAGAATTTAATAAAGGTTCAAGGGCTGTTCAGCACAGTTCACTTTTTAGCAGAGATACAACACCTGTTCCCATATCTGTGTCCCACCCGTACTCTAAATCATAATTTTCTTCAGCTTTCCCTCCCATGTCTTGAGGCTTCCAAAGAAAGAAAATGAGTCTGCTGGCTGGAAGGCAACCATAACATGCTCCAGACAAGTCCTCAGTATGGACAGGCACAGGATCAGGACAATGGAGCAAGCAACAGAAAGCACCTGCCATTCCCTTTCTCTGTTACCTTACATGACGTGTCCTGTTCTGCGCATAAAACAAGTATTTCTACTTCTGTTTCCTGCATTAAAAGGGAGGAGTCTACATATTCTTGGGAAATTACTTGTATGGCAGGAACCTGAACCCTTCAAGGACCCAGCATGCCACAGGCAGCTCCTTAGCCTCCCCTGTGATCCAACAACTCACTGCACTTGGCATGTGAGATCAAGAAGAGTGAATGAACAAAACAGAGTGGTGAGCTTAAAATGAGAGAAATGAATGAGTTTCATCCTCTTTATCTGGTATTCCATATGAAAACATTTATATCTTAATTGTAGGGTTAAACTCAAGTACACACAAAAAATGTGATATGCAAAATTTGTCTGTATTTACATAGGTCATCTAATATTTTACATAATGCAGCAAAGCAGAATACATTTTTAAGAGTTTTCATTTTGAGATACAGTGACATACAGCCAAGTCATACAGTAAAATTCCAGCCTTTTTAAAGTGAGCAACAGGGCTTATATTTTCTTTGATTAAGAGTTTTATGCCTGTAGGGTTTTTATGGGTGTTTCCTTGTTTTGTTTGTTTTTCAAACATTGATATTCTCATACATTGTGCTAGCTAAAGTAAGATGGTGACATATTTTAATAGTGATTCCCCTCTTCCAAACAGACAGCATTTTTTCATCTCATTATAGGACTTTTCAGACCCTTTTTGACATTAAAAGTCCAGACCAGTTCCCACACAAGTCAGTAACATTTGGATCACGTTCAAAGACATGTTTGGCTTTATCTAATGCATGCTACCATGGTGAAAATGCAACTGCCTGGGGAATTTTCACAGCATTGTTTGACCTTTTGCAAGAGCTGAGATTGAATATCAGGAAAGTATGTTTTTAAGAGGGCATTGGTTATTACATAAATCTCTGAGATCCATGCTTTAATTTCTGGTACAACTTCTAGCTAAATTCTCTGCATTCTGCTTTACAGAGAGAGTGGCACAATTTGAAAAACTAGTATGCTTCAGGTTACAGCAGAAATGTTTTTAGTCAGAATAATGTAAGGGTGTCGGCAAGATAAGGTTTGGGGACAAAGGCAACACCTTTCTTGAATTAATTATTCTAGGCCTGAGTCAGAACATGTAAAAGTCTTTATCTTCTCAGATAACTTTAGTGATGTATATGTAGGTATCTACATCTCAGCTAGGCATGCTTAGCTCTTTTACAATCAGTGGAGATAAATAGGCACTTGTAATGTGCAATTCAATTTAGAGGTTTACTTGGGTCCATGAATCATGCTGTGGAAGGGCTTATTTCTGTCCATCAGCAGTTGAGGGTTTGGGGTGCGAGTTCAGTTGCAGATGTCTGCATTGTGTGCATCTATATTTAGTCAAATCAATCGTGTCTGATTGTGTCACACATAATGGGTATGATTAGATAGTATCTCATTTTCCAAGTTAGTTCTGGTATCAACATGAGTGTACTCCATGAAAAGCACCAGATTATTTTCTACTGTGCTGAATGACTCATGTTTAAATTTTTTTAAAGAAAAATACACCATTCTGACATACATTATGTTTCTTACTAGTGGATTTCTTGCGTGGCTAAAGTGAGAAAGATCGAGTGCGGTGATGTAGAACAAGCACAGCAGGAGACAGACTGCTCGACAAAAGAGCACCTCCAGATCTCATTAGCAGTAGAAATGTGAGTGAGGCAGCGTTCTGAGCCCTTTTTAGGGAGTATTTGGGGTGTTCTGCTCAGGTGTGTTGAAATCTTCTGTGTAACAGTATGAGAACCAAAGGCTAATTTGCTCCTTCCAGGCAGAGTTGCTGGCATCCAAACAGTCCTTCAAAAAATGCTGCAGCCATTCAAAGGAAAGTGATTAGTTTAGTAAATTCTATCAAAGAGCATTTAGGAATTAAAATCAAAAGAGAGGTGGTAAGGAACTTGTTCTCTGAGTTGTAATTAAAACAAAATAAAGCACTGATTTAGAAATTAAGCTTATAAAGTTACAGACTTACCAACTCCGCTAAACCTGTGACTTGAATTTGATGGCATATTTTGATATTTTTTACAAGTTATTGCCCAGTGTCTTGACTTCAGCATTGGGAACAATTATAGTACTTGTTCCTTAAACACAAGTTTTCACATCCTGATTCCTGCAAAACCAGCTAACACACAAAGGTACACACATCCCCTCCTTGCTCCTTTTACCTATCTAATAGTGAAAAGGTTCAAATATAGGTGTTAAAGGGGTGCAATGGAATCCACTGGTGAACAGAAATTTTCTGTAGCCTGAAATGTGTGTATATGTTAGTTTTAGCAAGGAGCCTCTAGTGCCCTGTAGTGAGCAGCTTGACAAGACATTTAGAGAACTTTAAGCAAAAAGATGCTTGCTTTTACTCTCTGAAGTCAGACAGTACTAAGGACACCTGCAAGACAATGTAAATAGAAGTATATAATTAAAGGCAATTCCAGGTCCATATGGAGGACTGTGTCTCCTCTGCTCTGATTCACCCTGGGGCATCACAGGGCACAAGTAAGAGGCTGCTGCCAGAGGTCTCAGGCCATCCCAGCAGGAGTGGTCATGTGTAGGGCAGGCGGTTTGACTTTTGTCCCTTTATGAGCTAAGCCACAAATTGATCTTGTTATCTTGGAAATTGAGGTGGTAAAACATTGTTATGAGGGAATGTTCTCTGAAACCTCGCAAAATGAAGCCTACAGAGAGGCTAAGTCATTACTGGTCTTAAGAACCCTGTATTTTCATACATAATTAACCCTGCCATAAAATTGATTGAGGTGACAGGGCATGTATAGGGAACCCAGAGACAGCTGTGATAGTTAATGACTGAGTTTGATTGTCAGTTTTTCATCTTTGACAAAATGTTAATATGACAGATGGTGCACATAAAGGTATAGATCAAGATTCCTCTAAGTTCTGAGACTTCCTGGGTGTCTGTGAAGCAGCCAGGAAAATAAGAATTAGGAGAATTAGGAGCTTCATCAGTAAATAATGATAAGGGCAAAACCTTTCTCATAAGATGAGTGCTGTTTATTTAGTTTTGCATAGTATTTTCAAATAACTCCTGTCGTCATTGAATTCAGGACATATGAAATGGATTTGAGGTTTTATTCTGGCGTAGTGTCAAAAGCAGTTTTGATGTACACAGGCATAACCAGATATGAGTACCTCATGCAAAGAGCTGTGGCTGCCTGTCACAAAAGCAATTTCAGAAGCTTTGAAAATAGTACACAAAAACACAGGACATTTATTTGTTCTTTACCAAGGGCAGCATTTAGGACATTCTTCTTTAATCCTAGCAAAACAGGCGATTTGGGAACATTATTTAGCTTCTGACAGTGTTCAACATAAAACCACCCCAGACATAACAATGGCTGCTGGACATAGATGCAAAAGGTGGCATTTTATTCCAGTTTTATTTTATGATTTTTATTATTCAGTTTTTAGTAGTTTTGCTTTTGCAAAAAGCCTGAGGAAAAGCACACTCTTGCTCAGGGATCTGGTGACACAACTGTATTGTTTCCAGAAGCAAAAGCAGACAGAAATTGATGGTCACATCTCAGGGCCACTGACACCAAGTATAAGACACAAGACTTTTTTTCCTTTTAAGGCACAAAACCAGCAAGATAGCATCTAGCTTGTGACTTTGAAGATCAAGATTAAAACACGTCTTTTTGACACTAAGCAAAGCACTGGAGACTTTTTTAAAACTTTTCACCAATGGCCCTGCAGTGACTCCCAAGTTAATATTTGGGTTTTGCTCCATGCCTGAAGTCACTAAAACCTTACATTTCCTCACTAATGAATTTCAGAACAAAAAAAAAAAGAAGTTTCCCTAGAAAATAAGTTCCTTCATCCTTTAAGTCCCTTTGGTCCTATCCCAAATATACTAACATCTAGCGGAATTTTTTCCTTTTTTGTCTGCAGGTTTTGGATTTGAGTTTCTGCTGTTTTGGGGGAAGTGGACTCAGCTTGAATTTTTACTTTTTTTAGGGAAACAGAATCAGCTAACAGATATAAAGCCACGTAGATTATGGAAGTTCCATGTTCCAAGTAGTGACATCTGCAAGTTTCTTTCTTGGAATTCACTTTCCTTTTACTTCCCCTGAAAGACTAACTCAGCTGGGAGGTCTATTTGCAGGTTTTCAGTATTTGTGTGGAATTTAGAATAAGTGCAAGAAACCTTTCCTTGGTACTAGGTAACATGAATTTTGACTGTCTAAGAAAGCAACATGTTCAGGCAGTTTCCTTGATATGTTATTGATGCTGCCCATGATTTATTGTGAAAATAATAACCAAAATGCTTCACCACCTGCTATTTCACTGTTTTGGGGTTTGGGTTTGGTTTTTTGAGGGTTGTTTGTTTTTTTTTTTTGGTGCTGCACACGCAGACCCTGAATAGTAGCTGTACAGCTGTGAGTAGAGCTGGTGTAGTCCTGTTATGCCAGACCAAAGCTTCAACCAGGATCTGTCTGATTATGACATAAAAGGAGAGGTGATACTCAGCCAGAAAGGGCCAGACACTGTATTTTTCTGGAGTGCATATGATCCAAATTCAGGCCACCTCTGAAACCCATGGATTTTAGTATTGCAAAGAAATGTTATAGATAATATACTGTTTCAGGAAACTGAGTTTGTGTTCTTGAGTAATTTCTTGACTTGAATTCTTAGTTGTTAACTTTTCCTTTATTTTTCTCATCCTGTTTCCTATTTAAAGAACATTTTTCCCCCTTTGAATCAACTGACTGCCATCTTGTCATTTTTTAAAGTGCCTTAAATAACGGAGGTGCCCACATGAGAAGTATGTTTATAGGTCAAATTTCTTACATTATATTCATTCTTGTCAGCAGGGCTTCCTGATAGTGCTGCACTAGGATAACACAACCCTTTTAGGTTATTCAACAAATTTTTTATGAGCAAGTTCAGCAAGTCTTACTCAGAAGACTCTCAGAGTTCATTCAGGTTTTCTTTTCTCTAAGAAAAAAATCTACAGTTAAGATGCATGTTGTTGATTAGGTTTCAGTGTTATTGTTTGCTATTCTTTAGTTTATTTCTGATTTTAACTAATTTTAAAATATTTCAATGTTTGCTTAACTTTTCTATTAATGGAAATGAGTCAAAAACTTGAGAGATTATGCTTCAGAGTCAGTGGAAGTGAAAGGAAATGTGCGATCTCTGTCTTGGGATAGTTTTTCTTCTCTAATCAATTTGCAATAAATTTAGCATCCTTTCAACAAGTTCATTATTGCTCAGTATTGCTCAGTTCAGTATTTTAAAGCTGTCATGATTGCTCTAGCAATTGCATTATACATTAACAGTTATGCAAAGGAACACTGAAGACTTAGACCATGATAAATAGACTGTTATGTTTGATGACGCAGACAAAAGGAACATAATGTATTAAATTTATTTTCTCCCTGCTATAGTAATGGAAACACATTGATTTTCTTGGAAAGGATGAGACTGACACAGCAAATAAGCACACTTTTGCTATTCCTGACCTGTCTAGAGAGCCAAATAAACTAAAAAAAAAAAATAAATAAATTCTATTAAAATCTCTGGCCCAATTTTCAGAAGTTTTTTAAGACTCATAGTTAGACACCAATGTAGAAACTGATGAATATAGGACAGAAAGAAATAGTACAACTACTGAGAACAAGGTCCTTGTGTTTTGTATTTGTGTGTAATTCTGGGACACTGAGCTGTTACCTATACAAAATGCATTAATCAGGATAAAGGTAAGATTGAATGATTTTTATAAGGAACATTGAATAGTCAATTCTTTATGTCTGTTGTTTCCCCTGTTTCTACTTAATTTCATCTTTTCCTTTTATTCAGTGTTGAAGCTATTTTTAATTTGCTCTGAATTCTTTAACTGTTTGTGTAAATTTTCTTGTAATGGATAAGAGAAATCTATTTTCTTCTACACAATTCTTCTTAGACTCCCATAATGCCTGTCCTTTTCCCCCAGTAGTATTTTTTGTTACTGAGAAATAGAACACACAATATCCAAAAGGCAGATCTCAAAAAGAAAGACTGGGATAATACACCATAGTTTTCATAGAATTTTTAACATCTGCAAGTGCCAGGCATTTAAGGGGACACAAAAGGTGCTTCAGTAAGAAATTAATCCATTCTGAAACTACAGGTAGCATTAAATGAATCTGTTCACTTTTTGGATAGCTGACCTAGTTTTTGTACACTGAACTTGGGCCAGATTCTTCATATCACTATTACTTATTTATAGGTAAAATGCAAAGTATTTTTAGTAAAAAAGTAAAAGCTTATTCTTTACTTACAAGAATTTTTTATTTAGGTCACATGGAAAGGAGGGAGTGGGAAATTTTACACAGTATATATGAGATGTGAGTAAGGAAATCAAGTTTTTCTGTGTTTCCCACCAAAGATACCACCCCAGATTCAAGCAGCAATGACTCTTGTGGCAAAGTCAGGAAAGGGTGACAGTTATGCCAGACACAAACTTCTTTCAGTTAAATTCAGCCCAGCTTTAGTTGATCAGAATTACTTTTTCTGCTTCTGCAAATGAGATTATTTTTCCCCTTAGTACCAAGTACTGGAATTCTCTCACTTTGGTTTTTAGCCTAGAGATTCATTTCCTGTTGCTTCTCTTGGCATTCTTGGAAATGGAAAATGAATCCCAGCTCTGTATGGCAAGTCCATCTAGACATATAGCTTGTGTTCCTCCTGTGTTATTTCCAGTTCTTGCACTTCAGTGACCATCTTCCATTCTGCTGCTGGAACGTTCTAAGGGAAAGAATGGTTTGTGAAAAAGCAACTATGTACACTATGTATAATATTTTAATTTGATAAATTGTTTATTACCTGAACCGTCTGAAGTTTCTATGGCTCGAGGAGTTGGAGAATCCCTGAAAATAAATGATTTATCCATCAACAGCCAGGAAAGTTTGAAAACAAGGGAGAATGCCTTGTTAATTTTCTGAAGTCCTTTCTAAGCACCATAAAAATGTTGCATGAGATAAGTGATGTGCCTTGGAGGTAATATATTTATGTTTTCTAAAACCACTAGACAAGATTCCTTGCTGGAGATTATGAGCTGTGGTAAGATGGCGTTGAGTGAAAGATGAAATAGGATATTGGCCAATTTCCAGGAACAAAGTAACAGCCATAGATGGATCTTTTCCTAATGGAAAGGAGCTAAGATTAGCGTAATCCAGCAGCCTATTTCTGTCAGAAGCGAGATTTATTATACTACTGGGCTTCTTTATATCTCTGGGGTAACAGACAGTTGAAGAGTTGTAATAGCACAGAGGGAAGAGACAAATGCTGCCCTACATCCTGAAAAAACTTGTACCATGTGTTCTGGGAAGGTAAACATACCCTCTGCATTTTAAAGAATCAGAAATAGAAATCGTAGATGAGCCTTTTTTTCCTGAAAATGTAATCTGTTCGGGATTTTTGAATTTTAGGTGTAAAATCTCTACATTTATTCCTAGAGTTACAAGGCAAGGGATTTTGAGTGCTGATTACCTGCGGAGATAGTTATTTGTCTGCTGGAATCTGGTGTATCTTGCGACTTTTTTACTGGATGTATTCCCTGAGGAATTTCTGAGTAAGGTGCCTTTTATGCATTTTCCGATTTGGTGGATTGTTATAAACAGCTATTTTCTAGGCTGAAACAATGTAAAGTGCAGCCCATCACTGCATTAAATACTTTTAATTTTACACACAAAACTAGAACCCAAAGTATTGGGAAGAATGGTGTGGGGTTTTTCAATTTTTTTTAGTATATTAATTTTATTGCATATTATTATTTACAAGCAATTTATTAACTTCCTCTGGCAGGTTTTGAATATGGATAAAGTAGGTGATAATATTGTCTCTAATAAGTGTTGGTTTAACAATAAATGAAGGAGTTAGGAAAGTGCTTGGGGATAAGCATTTCACAAATGAGGTTAATTAACACATACGTCAGTAAGCAGAGTTCAGTTTAGGAAAAAAACCCCAGCAGAATGAACAAGGACTCTGGTAAAAGGATACAGTTAAAATAAACTGAAGAGTAGCAATACTAACAAGTGTGTGACATTTCTCTGCTTTTCAAATGTCTTCGTGAATGTGGCAGCATTATAAGCTAAAGTGAAATTAATTTTTAAACAGCTTCTGATAGCAGAAGGCTAATGCCTCAGGACTGTAATAGGACATTGCCTCATATCCGAGGAATGACTTAAATATATCCTTCCCCAGCATTGCTCAAGTTTTATTTCTGTTTTCCATTTTTTGGTCAACAATATTCAACCTGAATTTTTCTTGTACCTCTGTGCAGTCTCTACAGATCTGCCTGTTCTAGCAGGCAAAACTGCATTAAATGCTGTTACTAAAGGCTGCTAAGTTAGATTTACCCATTGTTTCACAGATTTAGGCAGGCTTTTACATGCTGCACCTATGCATGGTGTTCATCTGCGGCCATCTGGAGTCACAGCCCCGCCGGGATTTTGCTGGAGCTCATAAACGCGTAACTGTACTCAAGGGCCCTTCCTCTTCAACCATTACTCTTTACTTTGGGAATATGGGCTAGGGACTATGGATAGTGTCACTTCCCTGGCTGCAGACAGCCTCAGACTACCAGCAGCATTGAGAGCTCATGCCATTGAATTTTGGCATTTCAACCTGGAACTTGCTGATGAAGAATGGACTGCTACAGAGCGAGTCAATTAATGGTTGATCCCCCTGTCTTTCTGATACATTGTACTCAGATGTTAGTGTCTTTTAAAGCTGTTGTTTAATTTCAGATATTGATATTTATTATAGAGGAACCTAAATCAAGATCAGCTGTCTGAACACTTGAGTTCTTCAAATTCTCAGGAAAGGTTGCAACTCAGGACAGTTTCTAATCCTTACATTTATTTGCACTAATCTCTTGAGTTTATTTTTTCTCTTAGGCGTGAAGTGCTTTTTAAAAACATGAATCCATTAACTCTAAATTACCTCTGTACTAAATCAGATTCCATGTCTCTCTGATAAATTGTGGCTTTACTCAGAGGAGCAACACAAATGTAATTTTATCTCTAGTAGATAGACGTACCTTCCTGTTGCCTAATTTAATAATCTTTATCCATACTCAAGTTTACATTAAAAAATGTTCAAACAAAAATTAATTTTTATTAAGATAAATTGTTACAACACGCACACATCTGTGTGATACAAATATTAAAATTATTGGGATAAGAAGAGGTTATTACAGAAGCTGCTGGAATATGCTGTAGACTACATAAACAGCTACAGACGGGAACAGTTCAAGAAAATCTTTTCAGTCAGGCACCTATATACAATTATATATATAATTTGGTATGCACATGCTTCTATATATATATTAAAAAATAGATAAAAAGGGTGATTTAATCTCAGCAATGTATTTTTGTTGGCTGAATTTGTCTAGTTGCCCCTTGAGCCTACTGTTAGCTTTTATCATCTGTAGCATTGTGTGGCAAGCTCCACATACTAACTGCACAGTATGAGGGAGCACCTCCTTTTGGCTGCTAATTTACTTGATGCTCTCTTTTCTTCAGTCTCTTTTGTAGGGAAAAGTTACAGGCTCTGCTTGTACTCATTCCTGGGGGGGGAAAAAAAAAAAGAGAGAGAGAACAAGCAGTATAAGTCAGCTCTCCCTTCAAATGTTATTTAAATATCTGCCTATGTGTGGTCAAAATCAAAGAAGACACAGCAGAAGGAAAATACACACTATAAAAGTGTGATATTGCACTGCCAGATAGTTTTAGATGTATTGTACTGTCAGTTCATTGGCATTCATTCTCTGCACAGAAGATGTGTGTACGTATGTGTCTAAATGGGTCTTTGATCTTCATCAGCCCCCGACCAATCCCTTGGATTCTCTGTAGCAGTTCAGGAGTGGCCTTATGATGACTCAGATTGTTCTGAGTAAGAGTTCACATTAGGGTGGTTCAACAAGGAAAATATGAAATTGTACTAAGCAACTTGGTAGACAGTAGTCTTTGTGGTACAGACTGGTATTACTGTAGATGTTTGTTAAGAACATTAGTCTGTAGATTTCCATACACTTTGGGGTGGCTTTAACAGCCACTGTCACCACAAGAGTCAAGTCTCCTTCTCTCCTCACTCCCTGCCACTGATTCCTGTCCTCACACTACCTCCTACCATGGGCCAGCACAAGGGTTTACATCTGGATGATAATCTGAGTCGTAGAGCTGGACTTAGAATAAGCATTTTTGGCTTGGAAGGAGAGGGGGGAGAGAGGAGTTTGCTTATTTCAGAAGTGTTAATTTTCATGTAGATAAACTTCTTGCTTGGGGTCAACCTGGAGATACCCCAGCACTTTAGTCAGAATATGGAGCGACATGGTGCAACAGCAGTGATGAGCAGCCAAAGCAGAGCAGAGGGTTGGGACTGTTTCTGCAAGAATGCACATGAAACAACATCCTGACCTAATTTATGAAGCAGTTAGCAAAACTGCTGCACCGTATAAGTTATGATAGTACAGGAATTAACCTGTTTACCTGAATAGAAATTAAGTTTTATTCTGCTGAAGATAAAAAAAAAGAAATTGTGTTTGTCCCTCTATCTGAATGGGATCAACATTTTGTGTAACAAGATTTGGAGGAATAAAACATTGAACCTTATCTTTAGTTTATTGTTTAAAAGACAGTTTCTCTTTAAGAATTTCAGAGTTTCCAACAGTGGAGTACCAACATCAAGTCACTTGTATATAATAGACGTTTGGTTTGTTTGTATCCAGTTTTAGCATTGCTACAAGTATCCGCACTCTATTTAAAGTGCTTCCATCTATACCAGTGGGACACTGGTTATAGCATGTGCTACACAGTAGCATAACATCCCGTGCTCTGTAAGAGAAGTGCGTTTTTCTGGTATTTGAACTTCTTGTCACTTTGTTCCTAAGGAACTCTGAGAAGGTAACAATGGCTGTAGTGTTGATGTCTGCTGCCTCATTGCTAATGTGGTAATGTTCTGTTTATAGAGGCATGTTTGTCAGAGACAGTCCACTGTGTTTGTGTTAGAGCCATTATATTGATTGTGATCCTTCTAACTGACCAATGTTTTAGCTTCATTTTAAAAAACACGACCTGTTAGCTTTAGTTATTTAGTCTACAAGTCATTGAGAATAGTCTTATGATAGTAATAACCACAGGAGAGCTATGGAAACTTCAGTGGTGAATCTAAAGTGAACTGGATGTACTTTTTCAGGGGGCTCATATCTAGGTAAACAAATGGTTCCTAAACTGCCACCTCAGACGGAGTCAGGTCTTGAATGTTTAAATTGCTACCTGCAGTGGCCTATAAACACAGGAATGCCAGTGCTACGCAGTGGATAGGAGAAGCTGTCTTGCGGCAAGCAGCCACCCAGCAATTGTCATGTTCAGTAGTCTTCCTGATAGTCATCTCATAGTGAGGGGAGTAGTGAAAGCCATAGCTCACCAGAGGTGGTGAGCACAGCAGCTACAGCACCCACACTGTACGGTATTAATAGCTCTCTAAAAGGCATCTCTTGAAGTGGGCAGAAAGCACATGACCAGAAAATGGAGTTTTTGAAAGGGGAAGTAGTTCTGGGGCTAACAGAAGGAACCTCAACAAGAACCATCAGCTGTAGTGACAAAGTTAGGTATTGCCAGGTAACTGAGTGAAAAAGGCACCAGACATTTAATTTTACAAAATATGCAAGCTCAGATAGACCTATACTAATTGTTTAAGCCCCAACTACAAATCCATATAGAAACCTTCAGAATTGAAGGATTATTTATTTCATTTCAAAATGCTTATGCATAAGACGGTAGGAATACAGAATTTAACATATCCTTTGGTATATGCTGCAAGTGGAATACCTCTCTAAACACATGGCAATAAAGTCTGTGTGCTTTAGGTATTCATATAAAAACCAGCAAAGTAGCTAGGTGTTAAAACTATTCTAAAGTCACACTTTGTATTTCATTTCTTCTAATTTTCCACTTTGTATTTCATTTCTTCTAATTTTCCTTTTTCTCCTCAGTCTAGTAGATAAAATAGTTATTTGAATTTGAATTATTAAGATTCTTTAATCTTTTTTTTACTGTTCTTAAACAAGTGAACTCTGGATGGTCTGTCTCCAGAGGGGTAGAGGATGTTAACAAAGTTCTGCAGTAGGCACCAGAAGGAACTTCCTGGAAAATGTGTAAGGGTTGTGGAACTACACATTTTTTGATGAGATGCTGAGTATAGAGGAGAATAGTGGTGCTGTCAAGTGCCAATCTTAGTAAGGTGTTCCCTCTCATGGGCACACACCAGTATTCTTTACCATCTTCTGCAAGAAACAGTTCAGAAAAAAAAAAAGTTTCCTATCTTTAAACAACCTCAAAATAGCACACTTATCAAATAAGATTTGTAAATAGGCAATTAAACTTTAATTAAAGTGTATTTTAAGGGGTGAATGCATTCAACATTTTTTTTACAGTTGAAAAATGTTTGAGTAGGTATTACATAGAAAAGAACTAGTTTTGCAGATATAGCTAGTCACATTTTGAGCAAGATCAGCTACTGGAAAATAGGAATTCAGTTTTTCAGTAATAACACTTAAATTAGGCTTCAAAGATTATATTTAAAGCTTATTGTCAAGTGTTTTCAGCGGCCAACATGAAATTATGCATGTGCTCAGGCACAACACGATTTTCAGACCTACAAAATCCAGATCTATTACAGTCTTGTAAAGCTTAAAGTCATAGTAATTGTCAAAGGAAAAGATGATATATTTCGACACTCCATACTAAGCAGTCTCAACCCATTTCTTCATGTCATATGCCTTGTCTTACCATCCCATGCTGATGATCCTGAGATTAGCTCAGATGACCCTGAGATTAACTCAGTTGGTTAGAGCATGGTGCTAGCAGCACTAAGGTTGCGTCTTCGTTCCCCGTATGGGCCAATCACTTAAGAGCTGGACTCAATGATCCTTGTGGGTCCCTTTCAGCTCAGAATATTCTGTGAATCTCTTTTCCTTGCTTTGCAAGTGTGATGTGTAATAGCTTCTGGATTGGTAAAGCACTCTCCTCTCTCTTTTTTATTCTTAGGAAATAATTTAAATCTCATGTCCCTGTTTAAAAGCTTCAAGAAAGCCAAGTGCTATAACCTTTTATTTGTTGTTCCTGATAAATCTCCTTTAAGCAGACTCGGTTACAGTTTTCCAGGTTACTTTTTCTCCTTGGACCATTTATATTCAGACACTGTTTTCCCAATCATTTCCCTAAATACTTCTATTTACTTGACATTCCCATTTCAGTGCTTGGCAGCTACTTCATCAGTAATAAGTCACTGGTTTTATTACTTGAGTAAGGGTAAAAATTAAGGTGAAAGGATGACAAACGAGAAAAGGAGCCTGGGAACCAATTGTTTGCCTTATGTTGGGTGCGTTCTCTCTATCATCCATTGGATATCCAGTAAACTACTTTTCAGAAGAAAGAGAAAAATCTTTTGTTATTTGCTGTAGAAAATGTTTGTCAGACCATTACCCTTTCAGGTTCACAAACTGTGATTGATGAAATACTCTCTAAAATCCAATTGTTTTTAACTGCTTCTGTACAAAAGCATTTGCACAACAAAATCAATCAGCTTGGAGAAAGCACTTCTCAGCAGTCTGTAAAAAAAAAAAGGCTTTGACATCCCAGGTCTCAGGAGGGCCTGCAGTACAGTGGCAGAAGACACATCAGTTTTCACCAAAATTTCAAATAAAAGTCTTAAAGATGACATATTTCATACTTTGTCTTAGATGTGCATCTTCTGATAAAAGCCCCACAAGAGTAAAAATGCTCTTATTTGTACCTTTCATCTGCTGCAAAATTAAATACTTAAGGGATGTTCATTATGGGGTTTTCTTACTTCTAACACAGTCACGTCACAGATTATTTGTAAATTTTGTTGTAAATGTCAACAAATGGTTTTGGCTTGTCATTTACAGAGTGCTTCAGCTCCAGCCCACTTATAATTCACCACCAGCTTCTAGGGGTTGTGGGAGAACTAGGGATCCTCGTGCTAAAGGATGGAAACCCCAGTTTTTTTCAGATACTTGTTTCAAGGTGTTCACCGTCTTTGCATTTGGAATTTCAATCTAATCTTCCATTTTACAGCCTGTCACTTTCTGTCCCCTAGCATGGAATCATATAGAGGTTTAGACCATGTGTCTGTCCAAGCTCCTAATCTATTTCTGGTTAGACTAACTATAGATTATTTAATTTTATATAAACTATTATTTTATATATATATCAATATCTAATTTTGTAAAACACATCATGCAAATTATATAAAATATTATTATATTATATTCTACATATATTTTAATATTTTTTAATGTGAATGTATGATAAAAACCAGTGGTAAAACACAACACTTAAATCCAAAAACTCAGATTGTGTCAAGCCCTGGGTGTTTGGTGCTTGATGGTCTTGTTTGGTATCGTTATCTGATCTCCTAGGTAATTGCTAATTATTGACAGTTTACCCATAACATATGAGAATTAAGATTTAGTTTACATTGGTTTTTTTCTTTTTTTTTAAGTAAAAAAAGGCTCATGGCCTTTCAAGTTTTCTGGAAGCTCCTTCTCAGAGTTGGTTCAGAAGTGATTACTAATCCTTTCAACATTGTTTCAGCTGGTTACTTGACTTTGAAGGAGCAGGAGATACTGTTGTCACACTTACTGATTGGACAATTTTCAAAATTCTTGAACTTTACAAGATTGAGGAATTTGTCATTAAACCAGTGTGGCAACACAACTTTCTACATTTAATTTGCTCTGAGAGTATTTATCTCTATGAGTTTTTTCTTTAGGATACTGCCAGTAGTCTCAGCCTCCTTTTTTCCTTGCCATGCTTCCAGGCTGTAGATTTGCACTGCTGGCAGTGCACGTGAATACACATTTGTTTTCTCTTCCTGAAAACAACAGGTTTTATGTCTGGTTTTGCATTAATATACGCAAGTAAAGGACTTCAGTGTAGTCTCTTACTAAAGCATGGTCCTGATGATAGAAGCAAATTGGATTTATTGAGTTTATACGTTCTAATTTCCTGAAATGTTGTATGGTCTTCTTCTAAAGATTATAAACCATTGAAGGAAAGCAAAGCCTCAAGTTTAAAGGCAGACTACTCTTATATGGTAATTTAGAGTATAATAAGCTCTTTTATGCGAGTAAAGGAAGAAGAGGAGCCTATCCTGTCACTATACAAGCTTGTTGAGCTTCTAGCAGATATTGTAGACTCTCCTAAAAAGCTTTTTACTTTGAATTAAAATGCAGTGGATGCTCACAGTTGTTTCCCATGTCCTAACTTTCCCAGCTCCATAGCTCTTTGTAATGACAGTCTGTGTCCTCAGAGGGAGTTGGGAGTGGAAATCAGATATTTCAGCACAGTTCCTTCAGTTCATAAATCTGAGACCCATTGTCTGACACCTGATTAAGGAACGTCAGCACAGGCAGAAGACATCTCTGGCTCACAGAGGAATCTGTAGTGCCTAAATGATTTCTTGTATGTAAATGCACCAGAGAGGCAGGCAAACTACACAAGAAAAGGTGTCTAATCATTTTGCTGCAAACACCTTCGCAAGGGGTCACCGTATTTTAAGTTTAGGAAGCTGTACTTAAGCAGGTTTTTGTTCTGTGGCAGATTTAACTGTAGAGATATAGCAGGAAATGAGATGACCTAAATTTAGCTCAACAAGATGAAGGTTGAGAGGGGATATAATTGCTCTGTGTTTGTGTGTTGCAGGTAACAACTGTCAGGGGAAAGTGCTACTTAGTTTGAATTTTAAAAATCTAAATTAGTAATTTTAAAATTTAGGCTGAAAATTAGATTAATGTTTCTGAGTACTAGAACTGTCAAATTCAAAATTAGTCTTTCACTACAATTAGTGAGAAAAAATAACATTTCAACAAGATAAGGAATTTGACTCCATCATCTTTCCATGGTCTATATTCCCACTAAATTCTATGCATTAAAGGAGACCTTAACCTCATCTAATTGACTAGGATTCTTTTTGAAACAGTGGAAAAATATAGGTGCTCCATTTATTAAATAGGTAGGAGAAATGTCTCTCCTTTATGTACAGAGAAGATCAAAATAACTAATTTATACTAGAATTCTACTGATCCTATGATGGAAGTGAGATGAGTGGAGTACCACCCTATATAATTCACAAAATCAATCTTAGTATGCTTAAAGTGGAAAATGCAGTAGAAATTGTGTGACCTCTGCTGCTCTCTTGAATTTAATTTCTTATTTTGTCAAACTCTTTCCTCTAATAAGATATCCAAAATGATGACAATATGCCAGGCTTGGTCGTACTGGCTCTTCAGTACTAAGTAATAATGAGTATGGTCCTTTAGACTGTATTTTCCCTAAAGTGCATTTAATAGTCTCTTGCAACCAACAGTTACAGTCTGAGAAGGATGAGGTTTCGAGTGGCTTTAAGATGTATGTGGCCAGCATCTGTGACAATAGGTGCTAACGTGGGCATCTTTTTAATAAAAAATGAACTGGAAGGACCTTAGTGAATGTGAAATAAATGTAAGGACATCAGAACATAACAGGACTGAACATACTCTTCATTTGGATCATCAAATTCCTTTCCCTGTGCTTGGAGGCAATTGAGTGTCATATACTTTTCTTAACAAACTCCTGAATTAATATTTACTGTCTGTGTCTAATTAAGCAGAAATAATAGAAAATTTAGCTTTCTTTGTTGCAATTAAACATATTTATAGTCTTGTGCTGCAAGAATCAGTTTTAATTACAGACCCTTAACTTTAATTAACTGCAATTGCTAGTGGGCAAACCAGGAGCTCCACTTCATACATATAAAATATATTGATGGAGGGGAGGTAGATTACATTGAGATTCTAGAGGTCTGCATCAGACATGTGCTACAGTCCAGCAAACAATGAAAAAATTCTTCTATTTCTTTCTGTAGTAGGTTTTCATTCAGAAGACGAGCTACTGTCTAAGGAATGTATGTATTTAATATCCCATTTAATCAATGATTTTCTTCTAAATGCAGGCAAGGAAAGAGAAAGTGCTACTAGAGAAAGAAGCTAATTCTAAGTGTTCTTCATTAGCAATGATTACTCTTTGTTTTGATAAATCATAATGAATGTATTGCTAGAATAGAAATATAATCTCTTTCCATTATTTGAAAAATGAAAGGGAAATTGTTTAATGAACTGCAGTTTTTGGCTGTGTATTGGGTCAGTTCACCACCACAGACTGATTATGCTGGTGGACAAAGGGTGAGACTAAGGTACTCAATGCTTCCTTTGCCTCAGTTTTAACCAGTAACATCTGCCCCCATAAGCACAACATTGGGTCAGTTAATCACCACAGGCTGGTTACCTAAAGTTGGTGCATCTCAGGAAAAAAAATGACCAAGATTCTGTTGAAGGGTTTGTTTCCTTGTTCAAGGATCAAATACTAGCAAAATAATTTTTTACTGGATTTGTTTTGCAGGGCACCTAAAGATATGTGTTTTGTATCAATGATATTGTTATTGTCAGTTAGTTTGAATAAGATCTGAATCTACACTGAACACATCTTCAGTATTTTGAAGAAGTCTGAAAATATGCTTTTTTATGAGTTGAACTTATTATCTGTTTATAATCTGTTCAGGGGAGGTTCGAGTTGGACATCAGGAAGAATTTCTTAATGGAAAGGGTTGTTAAGCATTGGAAAGGATGCTCAGGGAGGTGGTGAAGTCACATAGTACTTGGTACTTAGTGCTATGGTCTAGTTGACTAGGTAGTGATTGGTCAAAGGTTGGACTCAACAACCTAGGAGATCTATTCCAACCTAAATGATTCTGTCATTCTGTGAAATAACCTCAGTAGAAATTATTTATGTTTAGCAGTAATTGGTTGCTGCAGAAGAAAGAAGCAGTTCAAGACAGATAGGTAATTTGCCAGCATGCTGCTCAAAAGGATAAATTCTGCATTTAAGATTATCTTGCTACTGCTATTAAATTTTTGGTTTACTCAAAACTGAGAAGCAAATGTGAAGCTAAGAAAGTTAGAAAACCTGGTGCACTTAAAAGTTGGTAGAGAGCCACCTTACCATGACATCTCCCTCTGCACCTTGGATGCCAGGGCTCAGGATTGTGTGTCTGGTTGGTTTAATTGTAACCCAGGGCAGTACCTACCTGGAATGTAGGTAAAGCTTCACTCTGGTGAGGACCCTTAAGATCTGGGGACAAACCTTACTGCTTTAAACTGTGGCAAAGGAAGCACTGAGTACCTCAGTCCGCCTGTGTCCTTTTTATCACTGGGTCCACCAGTTTGTTGGACAGTGGGTCCACGTGAGTTCCCTTAGTCTTCCATTTGCTTCCAGTGTACTTTTGGAAGACTTCTTTCTTTTCAGCTTTACACATCCTTTGCTACTTTTGACTCCAGCCGAACTTTAGCGCTTTAACTCTCCTAATTCCACCTTTGCATACATACTGTCTCACTGCTTCTGCCAAAAGTGAGAATCAGAATGATTTTTGAGAAAAAACAGTTAAGTAATGCTGATCAACTGATATTCATACACCAATGTTTTTGCTTATCCAAAGTGTGCAATGCTTGGAAAAAAAAAATCATTTTCATAGTGAAATTAACTAGAGCTAAATTAAAACCAAAGAATGCATACTGTTGTTATGTGCCTTGTACATGTATGCTGCTATCAAATTTAATTAAACATGGTTTGATTTTAGATCTTAATTGATAAATATTAAGTTTCTCTGATACCAAAAAACCAATTTTTTTAAAAAATGGATACAAAAACTTTGCATTGCTTTTCAGACTTTCTACAAATGTGATGTCACAGGAATACACTGAATTGTGAAAATATAGCAAGATTACAAAATTCAACACATATATAGGAAAACTAGGATAAATATAAAACAAAGCTCATTTAGCTTTTTGCAATGTCTTTCACATTTCCACAGTTCATAGGATTTGTATTTATCACTAGTAAAAAAGGTTTACTTTCAAAATGAATTTAAACAGAACTAAATATTGCTCTTCTTGGTTTAAATATCTTGTGAAACAAGAGGAAATGCTTCCCTACTACAATTTTGGAAAATTATTAATTAAAAATATCAAATAATTAAACTAATTATTATATTTAATAGTTACTGTTGTCAGTTGTGATGTATTCCACATTCCATATCTAATATAATGTTGAAGAAAAGTGGTCCTTTTCTATTTAAGACTTTGGCAATTTGAAGCATTTCCAGTGCTGCAGAGGACTGTATCTCTGGAACAGGAAAGGCAAGAGGCAGAAAAGAAATTTATACTAAAGTTAAATATAAACAATCTAGAAAAAATAATATCTTGTAATGTTACTATTTGTGAAGAAATTTTGAGTCACAAAGGACTAATTTTTTTAACTGACATGTAAATTCATATTCATTAGTAAGTAATTAATAAAATATTGCCCATGGTTATTTTTTGTGAGAAAAATGAATGTATTGAAGTGTATTTGAGCATATGTATGTAAAGAATAATTAAGCTACTATTCAATAAAGAAAAAAGATGAAGTTGTGGTGAATATTATGTAGTTCAACAGAGTAATTCTAGAACAGAAAATTATTCACAATTGAATTTTTATTGAGAATTGGGATCTTAATTAAGATTGAATTAGTGAATTAGGTTTTCTTCTTTTGAAATAGAGTGTAGCATATTTTGTAACATTCCTCATCAAACTTAAGTTTGATATGGTTCACTTCATGTTTTAATCATTAAATAACTATTGATGAGGTATTTAATAATTACTATAAGGTTGGAAATTGCTGAGGGTTTCAGTAGTAGCAGACAGGACAACATTTCAGAACTATCATGAATCAAGAATTAACAGGATTTGTTGGCAAGCCACTGAGTGAAGGAATAAATACAATATCAACGTTATGAACTGTAGTAATGAAAAGAATGGTGGATATGGGGAGTAAGGGAGGTCATACGATATATTTGGTATGATTTTATCTTATCCAGATTCAGTTAATGACTGAGCATTCAATTATAGATGTCAGAAAAATATCAGCAGGGTGAAGAGGAGAAACCAGAGCCAAAATGTAAGTTAGATGGTTGCTGAAGTAGAATAAGAGCAAGTGAAGCCAGCCGGACTGCTTTTCTGAAGCAGAAGGGAGTTTAGAGGGTTTCCATCTTTGTGTGTCCTGCTGTCCTAAGCAATCCCTCATTCCTCATCCCATGACTGCTGACTCCTTTCACACTGTGGCTTGTTTTCACTCTCAGCTGTGAGCACAAAATAAGGAAAAAAGTGTAGTCTTAAATTATAATTGATTGCAGCTTTTTCTTCTTGTTGAAATAAAATGTAGCTGGCTACTGATTCCAGGGTTATGTAGTAACAGTGGTTACAAAATGCATCAAAGTCAGGGTTTCTGGTCTTCTTGCTGCATTAAAACGTGTATCAGATAAAGGATTAAAATATTGTTATTAATTGTTATTGAAAATGGATATGCCCTTGGATAAAAAAGAACTAATAATTTCTCTCCTTCCGCACAGGCGGGGCAATGAGAACAGGCTGGCGCTGCGGCGACAGACCATCCTCCGGGAGAAGGGGAGGAGGCAGGCCAGCCGAGGGCCGGCATACATGTTTAATGACCACTCAACAAGCCTTTCCCTTGAGGAGGAGCGCTTTTTGGATGCAGCAGAATATGGGAATATTCCAGTGGTCCGCAAAATGCTGGAAGAGTGCCCCTCACTCAATGTGAACTGTGTGGACTACATGGGTCAGAACGCCTTGCAGCTGGCAGTTGCCAATGAGCACCTGGAGATCACAGAACTCCTGCTGAAGAAGGAGAACCTGGCCCGGGTGGGGGATGCCTTGCTTTTGGCTATTAGCAAAGGTTACGTTCGGATAGTGGAAGCCATCCTAAACCATCCCGCATTTGCCGAAGGCAAGCGGCTTGCTTTGAGCCCCAGCCAGTCGGAGCTCCAGCACGATGACTTCTATGCGTACGATGAAGATGGCACACGGTTCTCCCATGACGTTACACCAATCATTCTGGCTGCTCACTGCCACGAGTATGAGATCGTCCACACCCTGCTGCGGAAAGGAGCGCGCATCGATAGGCCACATGACTATTTCTGCAAGTGCAGTGAATGCAATCAGAAGCAAAAGCATGACTCTTTCAGCCACTCTAGATCCAGAATCAATGCCTACAAAGGTCTGGCCAGCCCTGCTTATCTGTCTTTGTCCAGTGAAGACCCTGTCATGACTGCCTTAGAGCTCAGCAATGAGCTGGCCGTGCTTGCCAACATTGAAAAAGAGTTCAAGGTGAGTAGAGGGAAACTGATTCTGACAGACACAGAATTGCAAAGTTTATCCTTCATAAATCAGCAGGATAATGTGGGAAAAGATATGTTTGTTTAATGAATGGCAGACTTAAATCTTTGAGAATGTCTTATTGCTGTGTGCCGATTGTAATTCATGCTGCCCGTGTTAGAATGTGCTAGTGAACTACCTTTCTACTTCCTATGGGGCAGGATAGTAAAGGAGGCCCTTCAAACCCATGGCCAAAACTGGCTTAGGGCAGGGGAAAGAACCTACTAAAGTGGTACTTTTTAGTCACTTATGCAAGACAAATTGCACAATTCTATTAAACCCTCACACATTCTCATTATTTTCTTGTAGTTTGGACTGGAAGCTTTCTTACTCCTTGCAATGTTTTGCATTTATTCACAAAGAGGACTCTAAATAAATGTCCACCTTTTTTAATGTGCTTTTCTGGGATATTTGTTCACCTCTTCCTCTCTTTTATTTATTTGTACTTAATTGTATGTGAACTCTCTGGAGTTAGATAATTTTTCAGCATTGTACAGAATTTTCAATACTTCACAAATGCACATTTTTGAAAAAAAGTATTAATAGTTGAAACACAGGCCCCATAGATTCTTAAAGCATGAGTTAAGGCAGTAAGAATGTAAGCTTTTTTCTATCATTAAATGCAAAATCAGGCCTTGTGCCAACATTACCAGTGTTAATTATGACTTGGGTTATCTAAATTCACTTAGACTGGGTTTGCCTTATGGAACCCTGTTGAAAGCAGATGCTACTGTGACAGCAATATATGTGGACTTCACTAGCAGGAGATCAGGCCCCTTCCAAAGCTGTAATAGAATAATTTCCAACATTGTGTTAGCAAGTGTTTGAAGTTGTAACAATCAATATTTAATGTTAATCTGAGCAGTGGCACAATTTACAAGGCTGTGAACCTGTCTTTACTCAGCCAACCTGAGTTGAGATGCTGCAGTTCTGAATGAATTACTCCAGACTTGTGCTCATATGTATATCTTTGTGGCACCAGTCTGTTGTAAGAAGATGAAATATTTCTTGGAGAGAAAAAATAAGGAGGAGGAATGTACATGATGATCTTAAAAACAACAGCTAAACTGGTGAAATTGGAGTGGAGGAGAAAAAACCAAAATGCTGGGAAGACCATTTCAACTTAATGCAGAGGATGCCTGTGTGCCCCAGGAAGGCTCTGGAAGAAATTTTAGGACCTCAGTGGACTGAGATTTCATCCACTGCTTTCATGTATGGTTCAGAGAAGAGTATTGAAACCACATGCTCATTACTTTCTCTTTAGCAGCTGCTGATGGGAACAAAAGGACTTGATTAACTTAAAGAGGAGTAAATTTAGACTAGATCTGAAAACCATTTTTCATGCATCATAAATGCAGCCTGTTAGGTTCACAGCTCTGTTGAGATAAACAGTTTGTTTGATTTGTAGGGACTGTATAGCTCCCTTAGTAGGACTGACACAAGATTATTATAAAGGTAAATAAAGCCATCATCTGGAACAGTCAGCAAGAGGTGCCCTTCAAATGCCTGCTGCAGTACACAATCAATCAGTGAGATGAATGGAAGTGCAGTAATTTGTTCCTGGAGCCACCAGGCAGGGAATGGAGCACACAGGTGAGAATCCAGGTGAGTTGGGTCAAAGTGGCAGAGCAAAGTTCTGCAGCCAGCTCTAAAATGCCGGGAGGAAGTCCTTCTTTGGTGGCTTCTGTTTTTCTGCTTCCTCTTTTGTCTCAGCTGCTTTCTCTAAAATGAGAGCTTCACTTCTTGTGTAGTGTTGTGCAAAGAATTTCCACAGAGATACTGAAGTACTGTCCGTCAGCAGAAACAGGAGGCTAGATGAGAGACAAAGCAGTTCCATATGGCTGGGCATTAATCATCCAGGCTCTGCTGGGAACATACATTTTCCTTGAGTAGAGTGGAGGTGAATGGGAAGAGTGAGGAGCAGAAGCACAAGGCAACACGGAAATTTAACTCCATTAATTTAAGGTTGCACCCGGAGCAGGCAGCTGGCTACATAAGGTCTTTTGGGAACATTTTTATAGATACTAAAACCATGTGGTGGTTCTGGATAAATATTAGACCATGGAGTATGTTTATACATGGATGAGAGTTGACATTTACACTATTGATAAGTGAGTGGCATTTACAATATATAGACAGGCTAGGGACTTGGCTGCAAAATACCTGGCTGACGTTCAGTGGAGGCAGTACAAGTGTGTACAAGTTAGAGGAAATTACAGGAAAATAAAGGAAAAAATACGGAAAAATAAAGTGGAAACTGTCAGCTTTACTGAGTCTGGGCTTGCTTGCACTCCTGCAAGCTCATATCCCTGCTTGAAGCAATTAATCTAAAAAGTTGTTACCCTTGCTTTATTTCAGGAGTTTGCTACAATTACCTGAATAGTGTAGTCACTGCATAAAGGGTGGATTGGATAAAAATATGTTACGCGTGTTAGTGTCATCAAAACAAGTCTATTTTTAGTGCATAGGTTAGCTGGACATGGCAAACCTTGAGCTCCACCTAGGGTTAACCTGAGCCACTTAATGTATGTGAAATCTTACCTAAATGAAAACGGAACTTTCTGGTAATACACCATTTTGAAAGCACCTCTTTTATAGTCCTGATGGGGTATTGTTGCAGGGGAACTTTCAAGTGGTTGCCTACAGCAACCAGTGGCACAGACAATTTCCAGGTCTTCCTCAGAGGCAATAGAAAGCGTCAGTGCTAAACTGCGAGGCTGGTTTTATGACTGTCTTATGAATCGCTTCTTTCTCCTAATGTTAGAGAGGACACTGACCATGAAACTGTGATTCACGCAAAATGGGAAATGCCATAATCAGCAGAAACCAGTATTCTCTGGAATAAACACCTTTCTTTCTACAAATCTGTGCAGTAGTGTCATCTAGCATTACATGTCTTTTGCATTTTGTTGCATGTATTAAAAGCATTGCAGAATTTAAGAATGTTTTGAAGGAACATTCTGTGTTAGAAGTAAAGCCAGAAAAAAATAGACTATTTCTGAAGAAAGACTAACTGGACAGATGTGTCAAGCACAGTGTAGAAATATTTCTGTACCAAACAGCTGGCTAACTCAGGCTTCCTGAGCAATTCTGAGATTTTCAGGATTTTCTGAAGACCATTCTATTTAGTTTTGTATCATAGAAACATAGATTGGTTTTAGGTTGTAAGAGACCTTAAAGATCATCTTGTTCCAAACCTGCTGCCAGGGTAGGAAACCTCCCACTAGGCCAGGTTACTCAGACCCCCATCCAATATGGTCTTGAACACCTCAAGGGATGAGGAGTCCTCTCTGGACTACCTGTTCCAGTGCCTCACCACCCTTACAGTAAAGGATTTTTCCGGCCACCTCTGAGAGGGATATAATAAAAGCCTAAATCCAGTGATGCCTAAATCCAACATTACATCCAACTTTCAAATTCTAAATTCTAGTATAGCAGTATCCATGTTTCTGATCTTGATTGTGTGAAGAAAGACCCTTTCTTCTCGGAGATACAGCTGTGGTGATGCTCTCCTGGCCATGCTCTCCAGCTCCATGCTCAGAGGTAAGGCAAAGCATGGTCAGCTGAAGTTTTCGGAGTGACTGCAGCCTGCTTGCTCCCTTACTCTGGATGCCGAGACAGTCTGCAGCTGCCACTAACACTAAGGGCAGGCAACTCCTCTCAGCAGTAGCTGCTGTCACCCTCACCCCTCCTGTCATTCCTCTGCCATCAACATCTTGTTCCCCTGGTTCTTCACCCCCCACAGCACTCACCCCAAATCATCACCTTCCTTCTGCAGGGTGGGAGCAGCTAGTACTGCCCCTCATCCTTGCTGTGGTGAAATTTGGCACAATTTGCTTTTTTCTAAACTGCTGAGGAGTTCTCAAACCAATGAACCAATGAACAAATGAACCAATGAACCACCAACCCTGAACCAATGTTGTCACATGCATAGAATAAAGCACACCTGCTTTACTGCAGTATTAAGGGCTGATTCCTTTTAGAGCCTCCAACTGTAATTCAATTTCTAACTACCTTCTAAAGTTTCTCAGGAAATCTTTTTAAAAATTTTTTAATTTACATTTACAATTTGCAGTAAAAGAGAACTCATGGAACTCATTTTCAAAAATAAGTTAAGCCAAGCAAATTGTCATATTCCCTTGCCTCATATAAAAAGTAGAAGACATGAGACTTGGGGAGGGAGAACTTTCTGTACATGTGTATCAATCATTTTTGCTGTCATTTCGTATTTAAGTGGACCAAGGAGACAAGGGACAAAAGGTGGCCCATGCAGGGGTCTCCACCAGTTAACACACTTGATTTCTTAGACAAAAAGTTGCCCAACACCTGTCTCATGTTCAGACCCTGACAAATCCTGCTGTAGCAGTTTAAGACATTATCATCCCATCTGACTCCATAATCTTCTCGGAAAGGATAAACTCTTCGTAAGGGAATAGGTCTAAAGACAGCAAGCTGTGAACTGGAGCAGGGATGTGCTCTGCCTTCAGCTGAGTCTGCCCGTGCCACGGCTGAGGAGGAGATGGTGATGGGCAACACTCAGTTTCTCAAAGCTCATTTGCCATGACCCGACTGCCAAGAACATTTCAGCTCAACTACCACCAGTGATCACAGCTGTGGCAGTACTTCATGGGAGACGAAACTGTTTTATTGCCATTGCAAATGAGAAAATAAACTGTTGGAGTTTATGGTTGAATTTACTGGATGCTAATATATACTGTGGTACAGGGTACAAATGTAAATTCAGAAGGGATAATTCCCCTGTGGACTAATGGTCTCCTAACATATTGTTTTGAAACTCCATGTCAGGTCTCAGTCGCTTGAGCTGGAAAATACTGATGAAGAGTATGTGTGAGTGTGGATGGATGTACCTATCTCCTACCAGAAAATATGCACATACTAATATATCACAATATTTTGTAATAGTTATTATGAAGGTCAAATTATATTGTTCCTATGTTTATTGAAAATTATTCATTTTTTTCATTTGATGTTCAAGGGTCAGATATCACTTTGAAAGACTTGGTACCTAACCATACAAGGGTGTATTGATGCCTCTATGTTTTTACTTTGTCTAGGAATTTAAAAGGGCTAATTTTCCTTTCATTTTGAAGAGGAAATTCATGTATTAAAAATATTGAATGCTGAATCTTAGCTTCTGACACAAAAATGAAAGCCAAACAGAAGGTGATATATTAGTCGCAAAAAATGTCTTTCTGTAATGCCAGAAGTCAGGATTTTGGTTAATGTCTCCTGTTATTTTTCTGAATAGAGGGAAAACAAATAAATTATACAGAATTACAGGAAATGGTTAGTTTTAGTATTTAGCTTCTGTTGTCTTTGTAGATAAATGACACTGAAGTGCCTTTCTCTTTTATGACAGATCTGAGCTATCTTTATGTTACATTATTAAAAAAAAATCACTAGCAGTTTTATGTAGTTGTAAAATATTGTCTGTAAATACTTGTCTGTGAATGTTTGCATCCATCTAAGCATAGTGAAGTATAAAACTTGGATGCAATCCTTCAATATATCCAAATAATAAACTGTTATTTTAGTATTGTGGGTAATAAAGCAGAAAGATGCATGAAGTACACCCCTGGCAAATAAATTAGGGTATCCTGTATACTCAACATAATGTTTTCTCTTCCAGAATGAAGTATTAGATGCATTAGATAGCAGTTAGTACGAAGGAAGTAATTAAAAAGACGGGTCTAAGAGACACTAAGAGTGGAAGAAGGGGAAATACTCTGAAGAACAGACCGGAATACGGGGACACGTGTCACTGTAATAAAAACATTTGTAGAAAGTTACTTTTGAACATACAATAGAGACTACATGAACAGTCCTGTATAGTGTGGGGTGGTTGGAGTTTATTTCCATTCTTTTGTTTAGGAAAAATTGTACAGTAATTTCATCTTTTAAAGACATTAAAATTAGCAGAAATCACAAAAATAGCAGAAGTTGTTGACACGTGCATGAATAAATTTCTCATGAGATTTTTTTGGCTTTAGATATACATCTATACCTAAATCCCTGTCTGCCTTGCTATATTCATCTTTTATGACCCAAACACTGCTGCATGTAAGGAGTAAATGAGTTGTAGACTGCAATGATCAAAATATCTCTTTCTGGTTTGACTTGTGTCTTTAGGAAAACAGTGACCAAGGAGAACACTTGGTAGTTAAAGCAATAAGCAACTGAACCTGCAGTTGCAGAGCAAAAGTTTGGCTGACATGGTGAGATCTCTTGTGAGATATTTGAAAGAAGAGTTGCAGTCAGACATGTGGTATCACCACTCTAGCTGTAGCATTCTGACAGTGCTGCTGGGGAATAGCAAACCAATCGTGTGTTTGCAAGCTAGAATAGATGTTGGAAAATGAGAAAGCTAAAGTTTGCAAGAATAGTTCAAAGCCTGAGAAAAATCAGTATATTTATGCAATTCTGAAGAATTGGGAATTGTTTAGACATGTTCTGTACAGGATATTCATCTTGTCCAACTGAAATCTCTACAGTGCAATTTTCTACATTTGAGATAACTCTCTAGAGTTTTGTGACAGTGAATAGAAAAATTTCCCCTATGCTATTCATCTCAACTTGAACTGGTCATTAAAATGTGTCATACAATATTTCTGGAAGTGGTGGGGTTTTTTTTACTTTCATTGCCTCTAAAGCAAGTCTGATGAAGTGACTCAGATGTAAAAATTGATAATGTAGATGTGCAAGGCAGCCAAAGTGAGACGAATCCCACTCTTAGAACATTTAGGGGAAAAAAAAGCATAACAAGATGCAAAGAAACTATTCATGTTCTCAGCGGTGTAGCTGTGATGCAGAGCTATTTCTCTCATGTTGCATCTAACCAGCAAGTTTGTTTCTTTCTTCTTTCATTTTCTAGAATGACTACAAGAAACTGTCTATGCAATGCAAAGATTTTGTAGTTGGACTCCTCGATTTGTGCAGAAATACAGAAGAAGTGGAAGCTATTTTGAATGGTGATGTAGAGATGAGCCATAATAATGGAGAACATGGTCGCCCCAGCCTCAGTCGCTTAAAACTTGCCATTAAGTATGAAGTTAAAAAAGTAAGCAATTATGTGGATCAAACAGACATGTCGTGATAGTGGTATTAAATTGTGCTATTATTAAATTTTATGTTTTGATAGTCTACCACACTGAAATGAAAATTTGGGCCTCCTTGGACAGTGTCTTTTACAATCACAAGAATCCTTGCTTACAAGGATCATTGTCCTATGAACAAGAAGCAGGTATTTAAGGTGAATACTGGTCACAGTGAGTATGAGAGCAAATGACTCTAAAACAGTGTGTAGCTATATGCAAAATTTTTAGGCATCTGTTCGGTTTTATTTTAAATCTGGTTTTTAAAGAAAAAAGAAGATGGAAGAAATTTGCAATACTTCTGAAGCCTGGAAAAATGTAAGATTTATTAAAAGCTAGAGAAGAGCACATCATTCCAGTGCACTACATAACAAATATTGATACACGTTTTTGTCAAGCTATTGTGTCTTGCTCAGAAAGCTGAGAAAACCTAATGAAATTATATGTCTCACAGAAACTGTGTTTGTGTCTGTACAGAGGGATCAGAGACATGATCTAGGAATATTAGTACCGTAGTTCTTAGCTCGGGACAAAGTAGGCTTTAGGCAGTTTCAACTGCAGGAGTTATTGTCCCTTCTTTGGCTTGCTTTCATTTCTACTGTCATTTTGGTACTCTGGTCTCCATCTGAATAGTGCTCAGTAAAGCCAGCTGAGCTAGTAGCTGCATAAATGTTTGAGTTTCCCAGGATATTTTTCTTGGATAATATAGGTTGTAAAATTCTAGATGACTGGTGTCAACCTGGGAGAATGTGTGAGGACATTTGTACAACTGAAGATCAAGAAGACAGATAAAGACTATACTTCAAAAGCATGTTATCCTAAAGTAGAGTCTTTTTACAAAAATTGAGTTTACATCCCTGGGGAGCACCCAAAAATTTTATATATGAGGTGTATTTATATGTTCCTGTAGGGAAGAAATGAAGAAAACCATTTTGGTTGAGCACCCACCAGTATATGAACACAGACCTGCAAAACACTTGCCAAACTACAGTCACTAAAGAGAGCTGAAACCGCTGCTGAAGAGAATCTATCACATTAAACTTGTCCTTTGTACTGTTTGAGTCCTAATGCTTCTGCAAATGTGAACTTGCTTGCAACACTTTCTCTTATCTCAATAAAGACATTTCTTGCACTTTCAGCCAGGCCTCCTTTAAGTATAGAGAAAGATTCTAGAAAAAAATACTAGATTCAAATAAATTTTCTATGTTATTTACAGATCTGAATTTTAAAATGTATAGTGCACAAGAATCTGTTCGTTAATATCTACCTTTGTAAGATGCTTCTTATACTATGCAGAGGACACAAAAGGGATTTATAAGACAGACTTCTCAGTTCTGCAGTTTGTCCAAATGATTCCAGAACCAAGCTATAAATGTTATCTGATTTCCTGCAAACATGACAGTGGTTTTCTTATGCCAGCTGAGAAAAATGATGTTTTCCGTGTTAGATTGTGAAAATATGACATGTTCTTTCTTTCATAACTGAAGATTATGTAGCACTTTTTGCAGAACAAAAGACTTAGAGTTTTATATTTTCTGAAGCAGCAACAGTAAAATTATAAACGTCAGAAGCACATAGAATTTGACCAGACAAATTTTGCACTTAATTAGCCCTTTATAAAATTAATAGCTTTTGATGGAACAGAGTGTTAATAAGTAATATTAAAAAAAATTAAAGTATTTATTGTTGCTGATGGCACCATGCCTGTTTGCAGGGAGATTTGGCTTATCAAAATAATTTTTCTCATGCCCCTGTTAATGCTCCTTTGAATATAAGCTGCGTTTTTGCTATTCCAGCATTCATAATACACTTCATACAGCCGTATTTTAATAAAAGTTATTCTGATAGCTATATTATTTTGTGCTATTTTTCTTTATTACAGTTTGTAGCACATCCAAACTGCCAGCAACAGCTTCTCTCAATCTGGTACGAGAATTTGTCGGGTTTGCGGCAGCAGACCATGGCAGTGAAGTTTCTGGTTGTCCTCGCGGTTGCGGTAGGACTGCCCTTCCTTTCAATGGCTTACTGGATTGCTCCTTGCAGTAAGGTCAGCCTGAGAGATCTTGTCATGGCCTTTTGTTAACTCCCCTATCATCTGCAGGTAGATTCCAGTATGACATGCTTAAACAATACTTCAGAAACACATTATTTTAAAGCCAAGTTGGAATAGAATGGCTGCAAGATTGCATGTTCAGACAATTGTAATTAAGACAGGCAAATGTGTTGTGTTGCATGCAATATATAGTAAATTAAGTTACAATGGTTGACCAAGAGTTGACTTGTGGAAATCCTGCTTTATAAACGAGTCAAACTGTTTTTCATTTAATTGTTGCCTTAGTAAGCAGATACAGAGGACCATTTTCCATCAATTCAGAGCTAAACTAAGTTCAAGGTGGGGGTTGAATCCAATTACTTCACAGGCAATTTTCTTTTTCATGATTAAAAATAAAGTGATAAAAGTCACCAAAATATGAATGCCTGAAGTTAAAATAATCATTGTTTTTCTAGAAATCAAAATTGTCTGTGTTGGCTTGTCAAGACATTGCTAAAGTTCATCATATTTCATGAGGTCTTCAAAGCAGTTACACACCCTCCCCAGCATTCATTTGCAATCCACTGTCTGGGGTTGGATACTACCAACACATCTGGTTTGATTGATATATAGTGTGGAAAGCCTTTCCAATAAAGATGGGTTGCAATTTCTGACCTCACTGAACTTTGTATTCAATCTCTGTTTCAGTTGGTCATTATCCATTTTGAATGCAAGTATGTTAGAGAGAACAAATGGCATCTCATAAGGATTATTCAACATGTTGCAGCATAAGATCCACAATTCTAGCTGTTGAATCCTGTGCATATACAATAATTTCAGGGGAAGAGGAAGGTTAAAAGAGAGGATTGAGGTCTTTGTGTGGGTTTTTTATTGTTCTCTGAGATGAGGAAGGTGAGCCTTTTTAGTTTTGCCATATTTTTTCACTTCTTTCAGTTTAGGCAATAAAAATCAGGTATATTATTTTCACTTTTCTATATTGTGACTAGGGGTTTTATGAATACTTTTGTCTTAAAACATGCCTTGACATTTAATGATCAGTAATTGATTTTCTACTACAGCAGTGACTTCTCTATTTGTTGTTTTCCTTTTTCAATGATTTATTGGTCAGATACAAACACAGTCTTATTTTAAAATTAAAAAGTATTTTTCTGCAGCTGCCAAATAAGTGGACAAGCTAAGACTTTTAATATTAATACAGTCACTCTCTAAAATAAAGTAAATAGTTGCTAAAAGTATGTGAGTTTATATGGAACTTTTAGTTTTTTAAAGTGCTGCACTAAACCATTTTTAAGTTGTTCTTATTCATGAGAACTTTTCCATTGTACTAGTCAGGAGGAAATTAAGACTACAGAATTATAAATAAAACTTTCTGAGGTGTCACAACATTTTTTAAAAAAGAAAATAAACTGAGAAAACTGCACAATAATTGTGCTAAATTGAGTATCACATCAAATGGAATTCTTAATTCTTCATAATTCACGCATGGTGATAATTTAATATTTTTAGTGTCTCAAAATCTTATTTTCCTTCTTGCCTCATAAAGTTGACTAGCATTAAGAAATTCAGCAACTATAACAGATTTTTCTCTTGATTACCTATAACAGACATAAAATGACCCCAAAATAATTACAGTATTCATTCAAATCACTGAGTTAAAAATACAGATATTTTTTTATTTCAGTTTCACTGTTATTCTATCACTGATATTCTATCAGTGAAATTGATAGATTATTCCTCTGAAAAGAGCAAATCAGTAGAAACTTCTAAAGATAACTGTGAACAGCACCTCATAGTATACAAATGTTTTCAAATATTTGCTCCTCTGTATTATTGAATTATATGATTATATGTGTTACTGCTCTTTTTATATATATGTTATTTGGAATAAGTCAATGTAATATCCTTGTGTTTCATAATCTCTGTTGCAGCTGGGAAGGATAATGCGTGGACCATTTATGAAGTTTGTAGCCCATGCAGCCTCTTTCACCATTTTTCTTGGTCTACTTGTCATGAATGCAGCTGACAGGTTTGATGGCACCAAGCTCCGACCTAACGAAACAACAGACAATGTAAAACAGCTATTTAGGATGAAAACATCCTGTTTCTCATGGATGGAGATGCTCATTATTTCTTGGGTAATAGGTAAAAATTTTTGCTTATATTTGTCTTGCTATGATTCCAAGTGAAGCTGAACCCAATTGAATCCTTTCTTGTTAATGTTTTATGAAAAAATTGCAACAAAGGGAGTTTATTCAGCTGCCTGCATTCCCACATGGGTCTTATGTTTTTTATTGGATGTCAGCAGGATTCACATGTGTCTAGTGGATCACAAGAACTCAGACTAAATATTACGTGAAATCTACATTACCTGGATATGAATGAATTCAGATTTATGAGTATCAAAGCAAAGTTTCTACCACTTTTCTGGGGGTTTTGAGTCACAGTGTCATCTTCCAAGGGGAAGGATTTTTAAATGATGAGCCTAGATTTTTTTGTGTCCAATTGTCTCTTTCTCCAAAAATTCTCTTATTTTGCAAGTATGCCTGCAGAACTAGTAGTGTTTTGCTGAATATATTAGTGACAAAAGATAAGAATAGAGATCCCTGAACATTTGGTGGTAGATTTTTCCATTCCAACATAGGAATGGAGTGCTATGTGTTGCACTCTGAGCTGACCCATTCAACTGGTGATATAGAGCTATTCAGCACAAGAACTTGAGTATAGACCCTCAAAAATATTTTAGCTGTCAGATTCTTATATACAAGTCTAATATCTTTTATTCCAATGGGGTTAGGTGCCCAAATATTTTAAGGATCTGGGTTCTGGTTAAGTTAAGTCAGTAATATGTGAGAGTTGAATTCAAGCTGTCCATTCAAGAACTTACACATTTAAAATATTTTGCTATTATGATTTCAGTGTGATTGAAATTTGTATACCAAGTGATTCTTACAGCTTTAAAAGATATTGGCAGTATTTATTTATTACATTGTAAAGCTGTTTATAAATTAGTATTGTTGTGTATTATAGGAATAATATAGCACTTCAATTTTCAAAGTCTATAAATATTAGCATCTTCATCTGGCAATAAAGGAGTAAATAATAATTTCTCAATTTGAAATTTTAGTTTGCTAATTTAATCTATTTTTATTTCAGTGCCGTGCATAAGACAGTTTATTAAAAATTGATTCATGCATGTAGATGTGACATTGAATTTAGCTACTGTAAATGACATTATTATTGTCCTTACCTGCAAATTATGAAAAATTCCTTCGGACAATTAAATAAATGCAGAAATTATTGACATTATTCCATTCAGTTTTTTTATTAACTCTCTTTAGAATCCTAGAAATGTAGTTCATAATTATGTAATTTTTGTCTTGAAAAGAGAAAAAGGATTTGCACAATAAAAAAAGCTGCCATAAGCCAATACTGTACTTTTATATTTTATTACTAAGGAGGAATAGTTGGGAATCAAACAGATACCTTTGTCTTATTGAAGAAGCATTAGCTCTGAGTCTTACTTTCATGCTCATTTTTCACATATATTTTCAATTTCAGTAAGAGAGACTGTACCCAGGGTAACTGCACATAAGAAACTGTAAGTTCTGCTATTAGCTCTACCACCACTATATGATCATAGATGTGCCAGAGCACATCTGCTCCTCTCATCTCTTCCTGTGTCTGTAGCAGATGGCAATACTCACATCGCATTCTTCTCTGAGAAAGCTTTTATAGTTTTACAGAAATAAGCAGCCTGAAAGATTGTTGTTATGACTCAGATGAGAAAGAAAGCTTGGAATGTATATGAATTTGCAGGTTAAAGGGTTTCATTTTGTGTTTGAACTCCCACTGATCAAATGTGTTTTGATTTTGACTGCAACCAAGAGCATGTTCTATATATCATAAAAACATAAAATAAAACAAGTGTGAAGATTAAAAAACACACTGTTTTCTCTATTCTGTCTTATACAGGCATGATATGGTCTGAATGTAAAGAAATTTGGTCTCAAGGTCCAAAGGAATACCTGTTTGAATTATGGAATATGCTTGATTTTGGTATGTTAGCAATTTTTGCAGCATCATTCATAGCAAGGTTTATGGCATTTTGGCATGCATCCAGAGCCCAGAACTTTGTTGATGCAAATATGAAAGATCTGACAAGCCCAACACTGGAGCCCAACATAAAATACTACACCTTGGGTGAGTTGATTTTACCTGATTAAATTTACTTCTTGGGCCAAGATGAACTGATTTTCTGTTAATAAGTCTGCAATACTGTAGTTCCACAATGTAGTACTTAAGAAATTCCTGCTCCTTCTCTTTCTTATGCCTATGACAAGTTGAATATGAGTCAACAGGGTGGCCTGGCAGCCAGCAGGACCAATTGTGTCCTGGGGTGCATCAGGCACAGCATCAGCAGCTGGGCAAGGGAGAGGATTGCCTCGCTCTGCTCTGCACAGGCCTCGCCTCAAATCCTGGGGCCAGTTTTGGGTGCCACAATAAAAATAGACATTAAACTATTAGAGAATGTCCAGATGAGGGCAACAAAGATGGTGAAGGGCCTTGTGGGGAAGCCGGATGAGGAGCAGCTGAGGTCACTTGGTCTGTTCAGCCTGGATAAGAGGAGACTGAGGGGAGACCACATCATGGTCTACAACTTCCTCATGAGGGGAAGAGGAAGAGCAGATACTGACTTCTTCTCAGTGGTGACCAGTGATGGGACTCGAGACGATGACATGAACCTAAGTCAGGATGTTTAGGTTGGATATCAGGAAAAAGTTTTTTCTCCCAAAGGATGTTTGAGCACTGGAACAGGCTTCCCAGCTAAAGTGGTCACATCACCAAACCTGTCTGAGATCAATAAGCATTTGGACAACTCTGTCAGGCACATGGTATGACTCCTGGGGCATCCTGTGCAGGGCCAGGAGTTGGACTTGATGATCCTGGTGAGCCCCTTCCAAATCAGCATATTCTGTGATTCTGCGATTCTACTATTTGATCACAGTTCCCTTGGCTATGCATATAAATCTTTTTGAAGACTGTTCTAGACAAAAATGATCTAATACAGAAATAACCTCACTGTCACTCACCCCTTTTCTAGACTACTTTAATCTGTTAGATTACAAAATACTATCCTGCAAACCAATCTGTGTTGGTGCAACTGTGAATGGAATGTACTATAATGCAGGGACAGAACTAAGCAGTGAAATGCAGGAAGTTCTCAAACCTGCTTTGTCAACATAAGCAATATATCTTTTATATATTATTTGCTCAGATACTCTATTATATTACTTTAATATTTCTCAATCTACTCTCTTTACCAGTAAGAGATAAAAATGTCAAAAAACTTGCTTGGCATATATAAGAACTGGAAGATATTTTGCCCAAATGAGAAAAAATTAAACACTGTTGACTCATCTTGACCCTCAACACCACCATATCTTTCTTACCATTATCCGATATTTTTCTCTAGACACTGAATTATATTGATTTCTCTATTCTGTTCTTCAGATACTATTTCTGATAAGGTTGCATTTCTGCATTATCCTAACTGCAGAAAAACAGAGCAAATAAAATGTATGTATTCTGAAACACATTAAATTGTAGTCTTATAAATTTTACTGAAAAGTTATAAATTTCACATAACTCCTAAATGCAACTAGTTAAATATTAATGCAGTTTTCAGAAACACAGACTTGAAGAATTTGCAGACAATGTTCTTGTGTTCACAGTTTCTGGGCATGACAAGCACAAGTCAGGTAGCTCATTCATGCTATACAATATTGTAACATTTAACAAGGGATTTTCCATTGATATCAGTCATGAGTTGTGACTTTGTTATGTGCTGAAGCACAGTTGAGCCTTTGTTTCATGTATACATGCACACTGAAACCTGCTTGGAGAACATCTGTATGTGGTAGTGCTAACATGGGTGATAGTAATAGTCAATATTTAACAACAGTTTTTTCATAGGGTGGCAAACATACCTTGATGAACACCAGGTTGAACGTGAGCCAGCAATGGGCCTGTGCAGTAGAGAAAGCCAGTGGTATCCTGGGCTACATTAGGCAGAGCACGGACAGCAGGTGGTCCCAAAAGACCTCCCATTGATGTGCACATGCTGTATTGAAATACTGACAGAAACTCTCATCTTTTGTCTCCAGCCAGAATAAATTGGGATCCGTCTGATCCTCAGATCATTTCTGAAGGGCTGTATGCAATTGCAGTAGTGTTGAGTTTCTCACGGATAGCCTACATCTTACCAGCTAATGAAAGCTTTGGACCACTGCAGATATCACTTGGCAGAACTGTAAAAGACATCTTCAAGTTTATGGTGATATTTATCATGGTGTTTGTGGCTTTCATGATTGGCATGTTTAATCTCTATTCCTACTATCTGGGGGCAAAACAAAATGAAGCATTCACTACGTAAGTACAGCTGATTAAACTGTAATTTTTTTCTTTACAATAACTCCATAAAATCCAAAATGTGTGTTGCAATGCTACTACATTTTTGGACAAGGGAAACTGAGATCTCTTTATCAAAGCAAGGGAAAATATGTCTCCAAACAGATGGAGATAGGAAAAAATACCTCAGGGGTTTGGATTTATGTTTATGTATATATATATATATATATATATATACACACTGATTAAGAGAAAATACATATATTTAAATTAACTAACCCGAAAAAAATTTTGCTATTCCACACCATGGCTTTACCCTGGAATTGTGGAATAGTAAAAACTCAACTGAAATATTATGGGCTGTAACACTCAATTTTTTTGAAAATTGATGATTTGTCATCACATATCCTGTTCTCTCATAGTTTCAGAATGTTTGTCGTATTAATGATGAAATAATTTATAGTAAGTGAACTAATGATGCAATAAATTAGTATTTACAGGTTAATTGCTTTTTAATTTGCATTCACAGTAACATCAAGCTTGTAGCACGTAGATTAAGGTAGTTAACAAATAAATCATTGTAATATTCTTTTGAGAATGGGTATATAATTCCTAAACTGAATCAGATGGTTTTATTGTCAGTCCTAAGTATTAGGAATCTTGTGTTATGAAATGGCCTGCATAAAAATGATAACTGGCAATTTATACAATAAGAATATACAGCTTTTCTTCAGTAACATGTGCATATGTTCAATTTCTCCTTTTAGTGTTGAAGAAAGTTTCAAAACTTTGTTCTGGGCTATATTTGGACTCTCAGAAGTTAAATCAGTTGTTATCAATTATAAACACAAATTTATTGAAAATATTGGTTATGTCCTTTATGGAGTATATAATGTTACCATGGTCATCGTCTTACTGAACATGCTTATCGCAATGATCAACAGTTCATTCCAGGAAATTGAGGTAAAAATTCCATTTATGATGAAATTTCACCACATTTACTGTTAGAATTGTCTAAAGTTCCTAGAAAATTTTCTTGTTGATATCTTATTTAAGAAAAGTAACACATAGTCTTTTGGAATATAGGAGAAGAAAATATTAATTCCACTGTTCATTTTTATTTTAAAATACCTGGCAATTACCTGGCTGCATGTACTTGCAATAGTAAGAATCAGACTGGAATAAGAAACTGCTGCTGAACTGTGTTATGTTCCTGAAGATGGGCTACATGGCATGACTTTGGGAATCTTTCATTTGCATCATTAATTACTTGAGAAATGTCCCTCTTGCTGCAAGGAGGTTCTCATTCCTATGCCTTGACCTTGCAAGCAAGTCTCTAACATGCTGTGTTCTTTCATTGAAACAACTGTTGCTAGACTTCTGCAGTGAACAAACCTTTATGTGACAAAGTAATCACCAGGGCTACTGAAAATCCGCATGAACTTTTGCATGCCATGGAAAACAGAGGGCTAAATCATTATCATTGTTTAGAAAAAGAGGAAGCCCATCTCCAGGAGCTAGGCCATCCCAGACTTTCCCAGGGGATGCCCTTGCCAAAGCAGCAGACTCAGGTTTGACTTCATGCTGGTCCCTGGTTCTCAGCTCTGGTTTTGGGGCGTAGCATTGTCCAGCTTGAGCAAAAGCAACACACTCTCCAGGGAGATTCACGTTCTACTGACTCCAGAGGACACAGAGCAAACCTATCAGGTTTTTAAAAGAGTTCTATTATCCAAAAATACAGTGACTGGATAAAACTGCTTCTAAACTCAGGTACAGCAATACTGTCTTGACCCTGAACTGCTGTCAGTCCTTTCTGGAGAAAACCCTCTTAAACTTTACAGGAAGGAATAAAGTGAGTGTTTTAGTGATCATAAATGGTAATCATAAACCATGGTGATGATAGCATATCTGATTTAATCATATATTCCAGCAAGGGGAATGAATTAGGTAAGAATCACCTAATCCTTTTTAACTTCATGTTTAAAGTAATAGAGTCTATAGACTATTAATAGAGTCTGTTATTTTGATCATATATTGCAGACTATTAGTACTCACTCTGAAGTAAGCAGAGTTTAAATTAAATCCATTCTGTTCTTCTGTACGAGTATTATTTTAATTGGGTTAATAAGAACAATTCCATTCATTGAAATTTGGTTTTCATAGATCATAAGCAAGTTCTTGATCTGTTTGAGATTAATTTCAGCCAATTACATTCAAAACCCACATAAAGTTTAGCTAGAGCATCTTCAACAGTCAGTGTCGTATTAACAGTGTATTAACAGCTGTGTTTCTGTTTTACAGGATGATGCCGATGTAGAATGGAAATTTGCAAGGGCTAAACTTTGGTTTTCTTACTTTGAAGAAGGGAGAACTCTTCCAGTACCCTTCAACTTAGTGCCAAGCCCAAAATCTTTGCTGTATCTCCTAATCAGAATTAAAAAATGTATTTCTAAACCATTTCTGTGCCAAAAGAAAAGCTTTCAGGAAGATGCAGAAATGAACAAGGTAATTTTATCTTGTGTATACTGACTGCTAATTTCAAAAGATAAAACCAATTTTAACTTCATTTTTTTTGCTGCTCTGTTTTACTCATTAATTTCTCAACATCCTTAATTCATACTGAAGTTCATCACTAATGTGGGTACAAGAATATGCTAGAATACAGTGTTAAAACCCCTGCTAAAGTCAGGTCCGATGAAGTTTCCAGCTCTTCCTTTATCTGCAAGTCATTTTATCTCAGAATGCCACCTAGATGGTCAGACAGATTTTACTTTTCATAAATTCACATCCACTTTTTCCAGTCACCCTCTGTTCTTGCATGTGCTCCAATAGGTTTCATTTTCATTCCATTATTTTTCCAGTTACTGAAGGGAGTTTGAGTAGCCCATGGTTGCTCAGATCATAATTTTGACCTTTTCTGAAGGTAGGTCTGACATTTGTCTTTCTCCAGCCTTTGGGAACCTCTCCCAATATCCATGGTCTTTCAGAGATGATAGAATATTTGCAAGGGGTTCATCTGCTCTCTCAGCACCTGTGGATTTAGCCCATTGGGTCCAAGGGACTTGCCTGGATCAATTTCTCCCTGTCTCCTTGAATCCCTTCACCAAGCACAGAGGCCTGAGATCTGCTGATGAAGCCTTTGGCAAAGAAGACGTCAAGCCTATCAGTCTTACCTTCATCCACTGTAACTTAAATCCCTTTCCCCACTGAGCAACAGGCCCACATTTCCCTTGTTCTGCCTTACATTGCTCTTGTAGCAAAAGAAATTCTTACTGCTTTTGCAAATGTCAGCTTAAGGCAAGTTTTGTCTTTCCTAACACCACCCGCACATGCCTGGGCAGTTTCTAAGCTCTCCCTTGTAGCCTGTCTCTGCTTCCACTGAAAATGCAGCCTGCTTTTGTTGTAAAATATTTAGTTACCTGTTTTACTTACACAGCTGCAGTAAAAAGCACTTGAGTTGATTCATTGGACTTGCTTAAAGAGTTTGTAGTCATTGTATTTTTCCTGCAGTGTCTTGGTGTAAATCAAATCAATTGCTTTAGAAAAACATGGAATGTTAGGTGGTGTTGGAAATGCAAAGACTGGCACTATTCCAGCATTATTGACATGTTAGGGAAGAAGAGTCATGCAAGGCAGCTGATCAAATGTGAGTAGAAAGGTGAGGATATGTTAACATACACACAAAGAAGAAGAAAGTTAAGATTTGTCATGGCAGCAGAAACAAAATTATCTTCTATGGAAATGTAAAGGTGGAAGGATCTTTGCTAAAATGGTCTGAGCAGAGGCTTGCTGAAGGTTAGGAGTTCTTGAGTCTGTAGTCAAGAGTCAAAAGTCATGAATTAGACGAGAGACTAGTAAAGAATTTACATGCATCTGTCAGTTCTCTGTCACCCATGTTACAAGCACATTTTCCATAAGTAAAAAATAAAAATTAGTTGCAATCCTAGAAGGAAAAAATGGAGTTTTAGGGAAAAATCCTGTGCCTCTGACAAGCCATTGCCTCAGGTTAAGTTTATAATAGTTTATGAAAATGAACATAGATATTACAAATACTGTCACCAAAGTCAAGATTGTTATTAAGCTCAAATGTCTCATCTGTATTACCAATAATTCTTCTAGCATTTCACAGATCTCACTTCATTTTATTTGGGAAATCTAACCCTAACATATTTAAGACCTGGCAGAGATGTTACTGCATTTGCTCAGGTTTTTAATGACTGACAATTGCAAAACTCTTATCAACCTGCTTGATGTAACTCAACTTTAAAACATCTGTGAGTAATAAAGTCCTCATGGAAACATCGTGCATTTAAGGAGATGCATATAAAATTAAAATTGAGTAATGGTGAAAAACAACAAATGGTTCTTTTTCTAATTTTTATCATTTCATTCAAACCTAGCAATTCAGATTCTAGAAAGGTGAAAAATGAATAATTACCAGTTCTAGACAAAACAGTAACAGGTTTGTCGGTTTTTACAGCAGTGTCTCTGAAAGAGAACTGTAAGGATGCAAACATTGTTTATCAGAGTTTTTCCTAACCCTGAATTAATTTTTAATCTTCAAATATTAATGCTTTGCTCTCACTGCAGATGGTAGTATAATTAATCCTAAATGAAATGTGCTTACTTCCCCAGCCAAAGCATCTATAAAACTGCAAATCAAATTATAAAAAAAAGCTTTTACACTGAAAAACATAAAGTATTTATTCATTTCTCAGCTTTTACAGCAGGCTGACTGATATTGCCAGATGATTACATTTTTACTCACCTTTTGGGCTGCCACATGCTGTGAAGCTGACTTTATCTGAATCTATGAGGTGCTGCCATCCTGTGCACTTCTAAAAATGAGATTAAATGGTTTTGTGTTACTTTTTGACCAACTGTTGATGACTCATTATTGTTGAGGCTGTTTTATGGAATCTTCTCAAAGGCATTCTCAGGCTTTTGGTATTTTGAGTTTTAACTCATTGTGTCCTGAGCAGGTTGGTGCTGCTCTGACTTCTGAGGAGCTACTTGTGCATGGAGCTCCTATAAATGCAATGAGCTGTGCAAAGATAAGGAGAGATTTGGCAAGACCAGACCCAAGACTTGATGGTTGTGTTTGTGCTAGTAAAATGTGGGTACCTTATCTGGATATTGAGGCCAATTCAGGAATGGCTTGCCCCTATTCAAGTAGTTTTCCTCACAAAGTAGGGTTGCTGCAAGCTCTTGTCCCCAGACCATTCCAGATGGCAAACTGTGCCTAGGAAGAGAGAAAGTTGTTCTGGTGTGAGTCCTACCTGACAGGACAGTAAAATTTTACAGATAGAAGACATTGTATTGCAGTGCCCAATAATGTTAACACACACTTGAATTTGCTGATTCAGACCCAGCCTGTGGGTTGTTCTGCTGCAGAGCCTGCTTCTTCTCAGTGTAAAAGCAGTGGCAACTTCACAGTGAGTGTAAAGACAAGAATTAGGGTGGGAAGGAGGGAAATTCTGCTCCTGGAGCCAGCTCTGCCTTGATTATTGTTGACAGAAAACAAAGACAGATGCTGTTAGTGCTAAAATAAATTCCTGAGACATATCTAAATATAATACTACAGGCTGTGAAGATGTTTTCTTTCAGGTAGTTGCTCAAAACCTGTAGATTTCTTGTTTCAGGCTAGAATTGGCATGTTACACATCAAGTGAGTGAGAAACTCAAATAAAAAAAGGGGAGAAATACATGAAGAAAAAGGAGAGTTTTTAAAGAAAGCATACTTTGACTTTTATTATAAATTTAAAAATCGCCTTGTGATTGAGAAAGTTTATTAAGTGTCACAGAACTTGTTCATATCCCTGAGCCAAAGATCAACAGTGGAAGATGAAGTATTTAAACCTTGCTCTTAAAACATGGCCTTCAGAAAATAAATAAGGGACAGCTATTTATTGAAGTAGCTTTAAACCCTCACTCACACAAGAAAAATATGTTAGTTTTTACTTTCCTAGTATAAAACAATGTTTCTGAAATTTTCACGAGTGACCTCTGTTTATAGGAGCACAAACTGAGCCGTTTTCTGGGAACTCTCCCTTCTGATCCAAGCATGTGCAGTTTTTTGGCATTCCAAGTTGTCGGCTGTTTCTGATTTAGGACATTAATAAAGTGTTAAACAGCTACAATAATTACATTACTCTTCTGATTCTTAAGTAATTCTAGAGAATGACAAAATGAGAAGCAAGTTTGAAGAGGAAGGTGTTTTCAATGAGCAATGATCCATGTATGCCGCATTTCATCATTCACACAAAACTCTTGGAGAAGACTTGTTTTTGTTGAGATTTATATCATTGTTTTATTTAATTTACATTATTTTTCCTTTGGTTGCTCATGTTCAGTAAATGTCAACTTAAAAATATGAATTCTAGGTCAGTCATCAATGTAACAGGCTGAGTGTAGTCTAGTACTAATTTTGGGGAATGAAAAAAGCCCTAGGCAGGAAGCTTAAGGAGAGCTTAAAGAGAGTTTAAAGGGAGTTTAAAAATCTTATTAGGTGTTATAATGAAATCTTGGCAATCTCTGCCACCAAGTGGTCATTCAGCAACATACAGTGGATGTTGAGTCCTGTTACTGTTACACATAAGATGATTTAATGAAGTTACACACTTCCAGTTTACCTGCCATCTTTCAAGGTGCGCTCTGTAGCTAATTAAAAGTACATTATTCTCCTCAAAAATGTGCTGAAGGGTAAAAGTTATGATAAAGATGTTACAGTGTGCCTGGTTTTACAAGTTTGCAGTGTCTTAACTCTTCTCTCCATATATTACCAATTTTGCTATTTCAAGTGAAAATCAAATTGTAGTTAAGCACTTGATTAACTCATGAGGTCAACAAATGTAACATAAGTTTGAAACTGGTAACCAACTTGACAGATTACTTTTAAAATATATAATAAAATACACAGTAAGTACTAAAAAACTGCATAAGGACAATAAATAAATTATTGGATTGTATATAAACTAGTAAATAACAGGATCATGAACAGGATCATGGTCACAGCTGCAAGGTCAGAGATCCAGAAGTGCTGGGACACCAGCTACACAGCTGGAGCCCAAGTTCACAGCCTAGAGCAGCTTTACCCAAGGCAACTTCCCTCGACTGCTGCAGAGGAAACATGGTCTTCCTCTTATTCTACTATATGCGTGAGAAATCCTGGAGCTGAAAGAGCAGGAAGATAGTGTTTCTCTTTTAACCCAGCAATAAAGGTAAGGCCCAAGAGAGTATTATTAGTTAGTCCTAAAAAATATAGTGATTACATAGTTGTGTAAACTCACTAGCCATTATTTTTTGTTATAAATCAGATACCGAGTTTAAGTTAAAATGTTTAGATAATGTTTACTAATGTACATTCAAAATGTTTAAAGTAGCTTTATTTAAGCAAAAAAAGCAACAACTTGCACTTCTTATGCATCTTTAATATAATTTTCATCCAAACATAGACAAATAAGAGAGAAATATTAATTATTTTATATCTGTAAATACTATTTATCTTCTATCATTATTTTTGCTTAGTCAAATAGACATAGTGTAAATAGATAAATAATGGGTTTTTTTAAGTATGTGCAAATAGATTCATGACTCTTTCTACAGAACAAAGAAAATACAAATTCAGTGTAAACTTTATATTAATTGCTAATGAATATATTTTACCAACAGATGTAATCTTTTCTTCAGGAAAAATTATCAAAATACAGGCCTGATCTAGTGTAAGGTATCCTTGCCCATGGCAGGGGAGTTGGACTATGTGGTTTTTAAATGATTCTTCTAATACAAACCATTCTATAATTCTATGAAATGCTAAACAAAATCTAAAACTATTTAAATTATTCCCAGCGTACTGCTGCATAAGCATTAAATCCTCCTGTTTTCATCACCAACTAATTTATCCCAGTATATCCCACATAGTACTTAATAGGCTTCAAAATGTCCTAGTTTGCTTGCCAGTAGATATTTGACATATTGGGATACAACATAGAGAACTTCACTGGAAGTACAACATGATCCCACAGGATCTGAGACACAACAATGATAGTCCTGTCCTTTAAAACAGTTCACATATTATTAGACCATGTGTAATTTCAGGGAACTGACTTTTAAGTGGCAGTCCCACTGATTCTGCACCCAGATTCATCGTGATTTATATTTCACATGTTTTATATTTCTTGCACTACTACTCTTTGAACCATTCCTGCTATTTATCTGAAGTAATACCATTTGTTTTTACAGTTGCTGTTTACTCTTATTGCAGCCCAGTCATTCAACTTGAGTCCCAGTTCATCATTTTGTGAAGCCTTAGTCTTTCTCAAAGATGTAAATCAGTAATGAAGCCTACAAATTGCATCCTCAGTGTTTCATCAGAGAGTGATGCCTTTTCATAAGTAGTAAAGAAGATGCAAGTCAGAAATGTCAGCTGATCATCTTGTGGTCCCTGTCATGAACTGCATAACCTATTGCATTCAACCATGAGTGCAAGTGAGGGAAGAAGCAAACTCTTTGTGTATTTTATGGTAGTGGAGGTCATATTAGTGACAACCAAGTGCTATGAAAAGCAGGAAAGGGATAATGCTGCCATGCTTCTTTCCTTGGCTTCTCTCACACCCTGCCCTGGCTTTCCCTCACTGATTGCCTACAAAGCTGTGCTGCACCAGGGCTGCCTTCCTCCTGACATGGATTCCCCCTCCTGTGCACCAGAGGAGCACGAGAAAGCCCATGGGGATATGACTGCTCTGCTCTGGTCCCTTGGGAATGTTAGGAGCAGGTGAGAGGCAGAGTAAAGGCAGCAAATCTCCCCATTGTCACTTTCCTACATCACAGTCTGAAAGGGTGTTTTCAACTCCTGTGATGAAATTATGTACAGGTACGAGGACTTTATCACAGTAGATTAACACTTCCCAAAATGACCTTAACTGTTAATGTTCTGTCATATGATATATACATGATATATACATATTGTTCTTGTATTTGTTTTGTACTATAAATGTTTCCATTTCAGCTTGATCAAAGGAAGCAATCAAGTACAAGAAGCTCAGATGAAATCCACTTAAACAGTTTAAACAACCCTCCGAGACAATACCAGGTAAAAACCACTTTATTTTTAAACAAAATCAAGAAGTAGAACCAGCAGACTGATGGCATGAGGGTAGTTTTGAATTTATGCTAAACAACATGAGTCAGGAATAAGTCCACAGACCTTGTGTATCTCAGAAATAAGTGCAATGATGTAGGTATTTGCAGTGCAATCTGAGGGTGTTTTTGTCTCCTCTCTGTTTCTTAAATGGTACCCTTATAGTGCGGTATTTTAATGTGCTTTAGAAAAATGTTTTTAACTTTAAAAACCGGTCAAATCCTAAATGACACAATATGAACTGGGAAAACAAAAACCAAACCCAACCTCTTCCCATTCCATCTGCTGAAGCAGCTCAGCTTATTGTGGCACTCCTCTATATAGAAATGTCTCAAGCACTGCAAATATCTGTCACCCTTTATCTTATCCACACAGTCTGGTTTTTCTTAGCCTCCTAAACAACTGCAATGAGCCTTTGTGCAGTTCAGTATAAAGAGACCCAGCACGGTCTATGTAAAGCTCAGCTATTCTGGTCCAGAGACTGCTTCTGGCCTTACTGCAATACTATAAAGCAGGTGGAAAAGGAGAAGCAAGAGCTGCCTGGGCAGTATAAAAAGACAATCTGAATGAAAAAGTGAAACTTTATTGACCACAAGACAATTTATTGACCCTTTTGGGCAGGCTAGCTCTGCTCCATTCTTACATTATGCAGTGTCTACACAAGTCTGTTCCAAAAACTCCCTGACTTTTTCACAGACAATTTCATTATGAAACAGTGATAGATATTAAGGTTTAAAATTTACTCTACAAACATGAAGCTGTGTGGCTTAGTATTTGAAACATTGTTGGATGATTATAATAAACAGTATGGCTGCTGACCTTGCAAGAATGACTGTAGTGATGGTCTGGGACCATTAATCTGGGATGACTCACCTCACAACCAGCTCTGGTCAGCTCTATTATTGTGGAGACAAAAGCAGACACATAAATCTATGTATGTTATATATTTTATAATGAAAAAGTATTGTGTTGTCATGGACTACACCCTATGAAAATATTAAACCCAAAGTCAGAAATGCATATACTAAAAGGTATTTGGATACCTTATTCTTTTTCAAGTAATTTGAAGTAATGGGAGAATCAGGGGCAGAACTAATTTTTCTTGGAAAGGTAAAATTTACAATACATTTGCTGGCCTAAGTTCTGCTTATTATTAGCAGAGAGGTTAGTCATTCTAATTACGTGATCTGTTTGATCAGTTTTAGTTGTCTGAGATGAACTGCAGTCTCAGGTTTGCTCTTTTTAACCACAGAGGGAATTAAAGGTGACAGATATGTATATTTACATTAGAAAGTATCTGTGTTTGGTTAAATAAGTCCCAGTTGAGATGCTTAAATGGCTCTTAGAATTTTGGATCCCATTTACTTTAAGCCAAATATTGGGAAAAGGTAGCTTATCAAATGCAATATCAAAATAGGCTCAAACAAACTGACAAGTAAAGGGTTTAGCACTGCTAAGCAGGGTCATTATCATCTTCTGGTAGCAATGAAGGCCACATGGTTTCATCTACATGGAGATCAAAGATGCAACTGTTTTATTCATTCTTACAGACTCCAGTAGTGGGCTAAGCTCCATGCATTATAGCATTTGTAAGATATGTTTAGTTTTCTAACTTTCAAGTACATATATATGCAGAATCATAAAGTTTAAATATCTGATGTAGATGAAAGCAGGGATTTTTACATTTAATTCCTCTAACCTGTCAAGTCCTACACTGAAATGTCTGAATGCAACAGAAGGTAACAGAGCTGCCATAGTTTAACCCCAGCTGTCAACTAAGTACCACACAGGTGCTTACTCACTCTCCCTGCACCGCCACTCTCACCTCCAACCCCATGGAACGAGGAGGAGAATCATAAAAGATAAAACTTGTGAGTTAAGAATACTTCACTAATTTAAATAAAGTAAAATATAAAAATAGTAACAGTAGTAGTAGTAATAATAATAAGAGTAATGAAATGCAGAGATAGAAGAGCAGTGATGGGCCCTCAAGGCCAATCCCCAAACCCCCCTAGTTTATATACTGAGCATGATGCTCTGTGGTATGAAACATCCCTCTGGCCAGCTTGGGTCAGGTGTCCAAACCATTCTCCCTTCCAGCTTCCTGTGCACCTGCTTAGTGGCAGAGCATGAGGCAATGAAAAGTCCTTGATTTTGGGTAATCACAGCTCAACAACAACTAAAACACCAGCGTGTTGTCAACATTATTCTCATACTAAACCCAAAACTCACACTGTACCAGCTACGAAGAAGAAAATGAACTCTGCCCCAGCTGAAACCAGGACAAGAGGACTTGTTATGAAATGTCACAACAATTATAGTCCAACTAAGAAAACTCTCATTTTCTTTCTGTCTTTCTTTCTACTCTGCAGAAAATAATGAAGCGTCTCATTAAAAGATATGTACTGAAAGCTCAGATAGATAAGGAAAGTGACGAAGTCAATGAAGGTGAGTATGTTGATGAATTGTATGTTTCATCAGAGAATAAAAACAAACTGAAGTGGTTACATATGCCACTTGAAAAAATGTTTCCAAAATACTTAATCCACTTGACATGTTCACATGTGGAAGATGTAAAATTAACATGAAACTGAAGCTAGAGAAGGGATGGGATTTCTGTCTTTTCTCTCCTATCAGAAACTATCAGAGATCTGACAAGCTGTGAAAAGTGTTGCTACTTCTAGTAATAATAGAATAATAGAATGCTTTGGTTTGGAAGGGACCTTAAAGATTATCTAGTTCCTTAAGGATATTCTAGTTCCAACCCCCTTGGCATGGACAGGGACACCTTCCTCTAGACCAGGTTGCTCAAAACCCCATCCAACTTGGCCTTGATCACCTCCAGGGATGGGGCATTCACAGCCTCTCTGGGTAACCTGTTCCAGTACTTCCCCACCTTCACAGGAAAGAACTTCTTCATAATATCCAATCTAAACCTGCCCTCTTTTACTCTTCTCCCAAGTAACATGTGTTAGGATAAGAGGAAATGGCTTCAAGGGAAAGTTTAAGTTGGACATTATGAAAAATTTCTTTATAGAAAGGGTTGTGAAATGTTGGAACAGGCTATTCAGGGACGTGGTTGAGTCGCCACTCCTGGAGTTATTTAAAACGTCTGTAGATGTGGTTTACTAGTGGGCTTGGCAGTGCTGGGTTAATGACTGGACTCAGTGATCTTTTCCAACCTAAACGATTCTGCGACTCTAAGATTCTGTGATCTCTCTTGCAGCAGAACAGCAGCTTCCATTAAATAGATCATTTGAGTTTTGTGGTCTCTCACACCTTTGCCTTAAGATTTGTTTGATTCCTGAACTTCATTTCATATTCCTATCCCTAAGTCACCATTCCACTGAGCTTAGCTCAGCTGCTCAGAACATGGGGCTAACAACACCAAGCTTGTGGGTTTTTATCCCTGTATGGGCCGTTCACTCAAGAGTTGGACTCAATGATCCTTGTAGGACCCTTCCAACTCAGAATATCATGTGAATCTGTGATGATTATCTGCTTTTCCTGTTTCAACAAAGAAATACAGAGAAAACCCATGATAATTGTGAGATATTTTGATATGCTTGTTTTTATTTTTGTTTCTTAGTAATGTGATCTTTTAACGTCTGTTACAGGTGAACTGAAGGAAATAAAGCAGGATATCTCAAGTCTCCGGTATGAACTCCTTGAGGAAAAATCTCAAAATTCTGAAGATCTGGCAGAACTTATAAGGAAACTTGGGGAGAAACTGTCAATTGACTCTAAGGAAGAAGAAAACAAGAGATAACCGAAATGTTGATGAGATGCAACAGAATGTTAGGAATTCACTCAAAGCCATATTTCTGTTTTCCTCAAGTCTAGCTCATATTTCTACAAAAGATTCAGAAATTAAATCATTCCAATTCTTTATTGAAAAAACACAGTGGCAAATCCTCTGGGTCTACAGTAGGGAAGAGATAGCACTTCAGTAAAGTTATTTATTCTTTACCTGCTGAAGAAGAGTTGATTTGAGATAATTTAAATACTCAATTTACCTCTTTTAGAATTCCAGTGGAATCTTGGTAAGCCCAGTCATGAAAGATTAAAAACATAGTTCTAAACTTTTCCTATGTTAACAATTTTTTGCCAATTTCATTTTGTAAGTATTCTTACATACATTTTAGTGAAGCAAAAGAAAAAAATTCCAAGCTTTTAAATGTATATAAAAATCTATTTAATTTTTTCAGCATTCCCAACTAGGAAAAAAAAAAAAAGCTAGCTGCCTTTCTTAAACATGTGCAGGATATTAAGCTAATTTTTCAATATTTCAATGTAGAGGTAGATATCAGGACACTCAGAGCACTGTGTTATACTTTTCCCTACTTATCCCTGTCACTGCTGGACTATCCTGAAGGATACCTAGGTTCCAAAGGGATTTAGAGCATTAAGAAAAAAAATATTTTTCACCAGTTTTATTGAAAAGCTATTGCTGAGGCTGGAGGAAAACCTTATTTAATCCCAAATAATTAATCCTTTATGTTCTAATCCATTTCAGAATTCCCAAGTTCTCCAGCTTTTATGTCTTGAACTGAACCTCCCAAATTGCAGGATAGGGGTTTGAATGTAATATTTTTATTTAAGGTGGAAGATACTAAAATGTTAGGTGCAAACTCCTCTCTGAATTCTGGGAACATCATGCATGGGAGACCATGTTTCCCCACAGTTTAAATCATTTCATTTTCTTCGGATCTATCCATAGCAAACAAAAGCATCTTATTCCAAAAATTCATGAAATCTCATCTTCTATGGATTTGCACCCCTTGTTCTTTTTTCCACTGGAGAAAGCTCAGCTCTTGTGCTGTATTCTTTAGGACTGCTTTAATGAAGTCTCTTTACTCCATGTGAGAAGGAAGCCTCCAATGCTTCACCCTGCCCACTGCAATACTTACGAGGCTCTTTCTGTTAAACTGGAGATGAGACAGCCCATGCTGTGTCTGGCTGTTTGTTGTGTGACTAATATGTCCACACAGGGCCGTCAGCGTGTTTCCGTCTCTCCAGGTAGATGCAGCCTAAATTCCATATAATTTTTCCCTCGGTTGATGCAGTAATTTGGGCTTCTGTCTTCTGACAGTCACCAGTTCTGGGACTGTTGTAAACATACATTACAGTGGACTCATTACTCCTTAAGCTTTGTTGAGATTAGTGAAAGGGCTGTGAAAAATTATAACATGGGCATCAAGGTGTATAGCACACCTGTAAAAGACTTGTATGAAACAAGCCTGAAAATGGTTTGTCAGTAATTGCTTTAAAATTAGCTTTGTGAAACTTATTTGTTGTGGAATGTACCAGAATGATTCTGCCTCTCCCTTTTAAGCTAGAGGTTGTTTTTTAATGGGTTTGGATTACTTTCCATCTGAATTTACTGATTGTTCTTTTTTAAAAACTGTTGGTGGAATCACTGTGTATTTTCAGGGAAAAAAACGTGTATTAGAATGGGTTTTGGACGGAGGTGGAGGTGAGAGGCTGAGGGTGTTTGTCATAAAAGTCTAGCCACCAATGGAGTGTGGAACAATGTATATCCTGTGGGCCTCAGGCGTAATGCACTCAGGGTTTAGAAACTTCTAAGGCTTCTTCCTCTGATATAGAAGAAAGAAAGTGAGGATTCAAAGGTAGTAGAGCATGGGCAATCGGTGTGACCTCAGGCTGGAAGGCAGCATGACCAGTAACTTCACTGCCTTTTGGCTCCTGAATGGTTCCTGGCCAGGACTGGCCTCTGATTTTGGGTTCCACCTGAGTATTTTGGGGCTGGTTTTCTGAAGTAGTGAGCAGATAGTTCAGCTCCATTGAATGGCTGTGTTAGAGGCCATGCTGCTCAAAGCATGTCTTCCACCTGCGACAACATCTTCAGAAAATCTCTTGGTCAGAATTTGAGGTAACAGGGAGAGTCTATGTTCACTTTCAGTAAACAGAAGTCCTTATTTTTGGTCATTGAAATGTACCATTTGGATCTGCTGTAGTGCTACTTGATGGTAAACCTTCACTCTCCATAAATCCAGCAAAAGGAAATACATATCCACAGTTTAAGATCCAGGCACTTTTAAAGCAAAGATTTTTATTACAGAGGTAAAATGTACACTGTGAATTTGTTTAAGCCCAAATTTTGACATACCTTAAAACTATAAGATCATAATGTATATATTGTATTTCATGAAGAAAATGCATATGGATTTTTTTAATCATTGAAGATATTTTATATGTAGTTATTACTTATGGAACAATTTGTTAAATATATTTGAAGAGGTCTATTGCCAAATGTAGTGTGACAAGCAATGTAGTATTTTAAATGAGCACAATACCAAATATAATATTCTGATTAAAAAAATTAAATGTGCCAGACTTAAAATGCCTTTGTGATGCATTGGATGAACATTTTGCTTTTTCATTGGGAACCTTTGACTGCTCTTGCTTGGAAAACTAATATGGTAAAAAACCTTTGTTTGCTAACAACACCAATATAAAAAAAAGCTTCAAAGAATGAACAAAGGTCTTTTCATAGTTAATTAGGCTCAAGGCCAAGTATTTTGTGTGACTGTGACTGATGCTAGAGGTTTCAGAACATCTGAAGTAAGTAACAGATAATTTTCACCTTGCATAGTTCTTTTGGTTTCTAATAAAACAAGGATAACAATTTCATGAGAAAGTATTTCCAGATTTTTTTGTGAATTATTAGGATAACAAGATAGTCTTGCTACCTGCTTAATAATTTCTTAAATTTTATTGTTTACTTGAACTCAGCAATTCACAGTTTCTGTAGCATCAGGTTCCATATCTAAACCAGACTTGCTGTGAAGAAGTATTTCCTTTATATATATATATATATATATTTTTTCCCCTG